>JAGDQP010007794.1:21302-65734 GCA_022664845.1 Lepisma saccharinum | reverse complement strand
AGGTGTAAATTTGGAAATTTCACAGATGACGCTGACATTGATCAAATGATATTAGGTGTTTAAAGCAATTCTTTGAGGAAACGATAATTTAGTACTGATGATCTTACATTGGTGAAAACAATTAGTATATCTTTACAACAGGATTAAATTACAATCTGAAAATAACTACCTACTGGGCATTCAATTCTTAAATTAGAATTATATTCCGTTGTTATTTCTTCCAACACCTCTTTCCTTTTCTTAGCTGACATCGCATCGCTCTTACTAGATTCAATATATTTTTAATTTCTTTTAACTAAAGAAATTACCAACTGTTTCTCATATGTACTGTACGGTTTACGCGATATAGCTGCCAGAAAATGATGTTTTGTGTAAATGTACGCTGCTCAAACTTCGCTTGTTTTCATTGCCAACCTATTTCTTTATTTTAGTCCTTGCTGACCGACTATTGTTTATAGTTTTTTAAGGTTTTCCGACAAAATTATTTAAAATGCAATTATTCCTACAATTTATTTCAGACGATAAACATTTTGGCTTAATTATATATATAGTTCTGGTAAACAAATAAATAAATTTAATTTATAGTCGCGCGTGAATATGGTGCAGTTGGCAGCGCTGGTAAGAATCATTAACTTTCTGTGACTTCAAGCAATATCCTTCACCAAGAAGCACTGACGTTGCTTCACGAAGATAATGCTTGGCAAAGTAAATTCGAAGTAACCACTATGAAACAGTGTCACACTTGAGACGATTACCACTGACTTGGCGAAGTAGTTCACAAGCTCCAGCTTGAGTACCTAACTATGAAAACGGGCCTTAGTGTGGTACAGCATGATTAAGTAAAGTCCCTTGGAAATTACTACGAGACAACTTCAGTTTCTGTATGTTTAGCATTGAAAAAATGAAAAACAAACTCAAGGACATGGTCGAACTGCGGGGACGCTGTGATTAAATGGCATAGCGCTCACCTCTGCTGCTAGGGTTCGTCTGTTCGATCCCAACTCATGTCATGTGGGCTTTGTGATGGATAAACACCGTGTGCGTGGATTTTCTCTGTTTTTTTTCCGGTTTCTCCCACTTTCTTCATTCCACCAATTCATCCATCATCATTCATCCGACCTGAGCCAAAGTTGCCTAAAGGACTTAAAATTAAATTCAAATTCAAATTCAAATGGCCGATCTGCGAGTTCTAATTCTTATTTTTAGTGTACAATGAGAATGTGATTTCCGATTTCTACACACTCATACTATGTGATTACTAGGCAAATCCATAGCTGTTACTACTTCCAAGATTTTAGACGTGAAAAGTTAAATGTGAAACCATTCTTCCGAGGTGGACTCGCTCAGTTCAATGATCCATTTGGCTATTTGGCTAAATAGTATTGTCATTAGTAGCCTGCTATCAATAGCAGGTAAGGCTGTGCGATATTTCAATATATCGATAGATATTTTGAAAAATAGAAATATTGATATCGTGAAAAATCGATATATCGATATCAAAGTGATATTTCGATTCTACTGATATTCGATTACCAACGATGTTTTGATGTGAACAATATTTCAATTTTAAACGACATTTCGATATAAGCGATTTTGATTTCCACCTATATTTCGAAATGAACGATGTTCGAGTTCCAACGATATTTAAACATGAACGATTTTCGATATGTACGATACTATAGATTTCCAACGATATTTTCGATATGAAATGTTCGATATTTCGATATACCGTTCGCTTTTCAATTTGTCAGTGATATCGAAATTCTGAAATCCCTCAGTCCTAGTAGCAAGCCGTTTAAAGAAATTTAGCCTTCACAAGTTATCCAAAATGAATTGAATTTCTCTTGTATCTAAGAGATTACGTTCCTCCGCGAACTCTTCCGGGGACAAAGATGTGGAAGAAAGGTGCCAGGACCTTATGGTATGTTCCATATCGGCATTTGCCTTGGTCAAAATATAGGAAAATCCTGGAAAACCTCGAGCAGGATGGGCGGCAATAGGACTAGTACCTGCGTGTCAGTTCCTACTACCATTCTGGACTCCACGACGGCAATCGTGCGAGCTACCGTACCAATCTTAGAGCTATTGACCTGATGCACAAAGGCTGACTTCTTATTGCGACATAATTCTCCGCAACAGCGGACAGGAACAAATTTAGAATTGCCCACAAAGATACAACAATTTTACTCCCCAGTTCGACAACGGATTTTTATATCCTAGCAGCCTTTGACTCGTTTTCTTTTTCCTTTCAAAGACAGAAAGAAAAAACATGAAAAGATATTGCTGGAGTTCTATCGATAAGATGATACCATGGGTGCTGTCTGTGTAATCTGATTCTCTGGAAGAGCCACTTGGTCCTTTAACCAAATCTTATTTTATTGGTAGAAATATATTTACAGGTCTTCATTTACAGCTGACAGTTATGGTCGTGCTGTACAAAAACGACAGAGTCAGATTATCTTAACAACAAAGAATGACTCCAACAAAAGGTATGTAATACTACCAGAAAAGATAAGCCAAAACAAATGATAGTCTCTGGGAGAAATGCTGTAGAGAAATGATAGTGGAAACAGGGAGAGGAATGCATCTTTTGAAGGTTCTTGGACAACCAAACGTTGGTCTCTTGTCAGTGTACGCCTCATGTGGGATGTGTGATACGGCGGGATAATGGAGCAGATGCCAGTTGCTGTTATGTGGTGGTTATTTCTTTTAACCATGGCATGGACCACCTTGTATGAGGCCGCAGGTGAGTGAATGATGACTCCCTGTAGTCTTAAGCTACAACCAACAACTCACCATAGCCAATGCTGTCAAGAAGCAGTGTTGTTCCTGTTGTAACACCTAACATGCTGTCTTGCTGCTAGCACGTAGGAAGGCGAACAAGAAGATACGTTACTTCATCTCTGTACAAACATGCTTGTTCTGCAATTTAATGCATAACTTTGATGTGGGTTGGGAAAATAATGGGAGACTATTACTCACCCGAAATACAAATCCATACCGTTGGACAAATCTGCATGACACTTGGTACGACTTCTGTATTTGATCGAAGAAGTAATAAAGGCGTATTAGAGTAGGCCCTATAAAACTGTGTAGGCCTACCATTTGAGTAGTGAACAGACTAGAACAAACTTAAATTCTCGCATCTCGTATTCATACGAACGACTGAGCCAATTTCAACAAAAATTGCCCTATTAATGCAGATTATTACCCCAATATTTTAAGCATACTGACGTAGTATTAGTATTAGTAGTGGTCTCGTGGTCTTCGGATGAGCAGTTAGGAGACACGGAGGTTCGAGTCTTGTTACCACCGGTGATACTAATTGAGTTCCAAAGTTTTCCCTCAATTTCACCACGTGAATACTGATATGGAACCTAAACAAATTTCCCGCTACCTTGCCGCGGTAAAGAGCACGCGGTGGGACATCATACCTCCCATATGTGACTGGCTTAGCTCATAGCTACCGGTTTGTATAGAGGTAAAGTTAAACGAAGTAATAGTTTCGAGTCCATCTTACACCAGATATCCTATCTAATGTCCTTTCCTCAGTCCCACTACTAAGCGAATGTTGGGATGATCCTGTCGCACAAGAAAAGCAAACCAAGACTCGATGGCCTGTAGCCCCAAGATTCTGTAAAGCCATAAAATGCTAAAGTCAGTTTCAGTAAATACATAAATGAGGTACACTAAAAAAAAATCAGGGTTAATTTAAGCGAAAAAAGGTTAAATTTAACCGAGCTGCAGGGACACTATGTAGCACACCGAGTAGACGGTCATTTTAGCCGAAAACAACTCGGTAGATTTTTATCTCTTCATTTAACCCAGTTTGACGGCAAATTGAACGAACTTTCTGCTTACCGAGCGGAAGATTGAACCGAGATTCTCGGTTAAAATTGCGTAAAAATTATCTTTGTTTCTGGGTAAAGCTTGCCGAGTTTCTGGGCAAAAATACCAGAGTTCCTCGGTTAAAATGTTGTACTGCGTAAAATTACCCTTGTTTTGTGGGTTAATTTTACCGACTTTCTGGACAAAAATAACCGAGGTTTTCGGGTAAAAATGCGTAGAGCGTAAAAATATCCTTTTTCCTGGGTTAATATGACCGAGTTGCTGGGCAAAAGTAATCGAGTATCTCGGTTAAAATTTCGTAGTGCTTCCAAATTACCCATTTCCCTTGGGTTAATTTTACCGAGTTTCTGGGTTACTTTTGCCAAGTTAGTGGGTAAACATTACCCTTTTCCTCGGTAGTTCTTACCGAATGCCTGGGTAACTATTACCCAGTTAGTGGGTAAAAATTTAGCGTTTTCCTCGGTAGATTTAGACGAGTATTTCAACTACTATTGTCAAGTTTGTAACTAGGTAAAAATTACTCGGTAAAAAGCCTGGCGTACTATAAAAATCATACAAAAGTTTAGCATTTTTGTTTTGCTAACTTTCCACAATTATAAATAATGTTGCTCTACACCAGACAAAATGAAGCACAAGACTTTCAGTGTTGCCAGAATAAAGAAGAATAGTTTAATTTAATATGTCTTGGTTTATTCCGAACTACTTTTTAAATTATACTTGTATTTATTTTGTAATAAACAAAACCATTTTCATATGCATTTAATATTATTTAAAAAGTAGTTCAGGAAAGAAACCAAGACATGATATGTAATTAAACGCATTTAGATCCTTCTTCTAATTGATGTCTTAGCTTAGATTCTTAGGATACTGTTTTCCTGGCAACATGGAAAGTGCTTGTGGTTCATCTTGTCTGGTGTAGAATAACATTATCTATGATTGTGGAAAGTTAGCAAAACAAAAATGCTAAGCTTTTGTATGATTTTTATAGTACGCCAGGCTTTTAACCGAGCGAAACGGGTAATTTTTACCTAGTTACAAACTTGACAATAGTAGTTGAAATACTCGTCTAAATCTACCGAGGAAAACACTAATTTTTTACCCACTAACTGGGTAATAGTTACCCAGAAACTAGGCTAAATCTACCGAGAAAAAACGTAATACTCACCCATTAACTTGGCAATAGTAGCAGAGCAGATCAGTAGTTTATAAACACAATCTTGCTGGTAATTCTTTGAGTGACAATTCAAATTTGTCTTATCTTGTTTCGTCATTGCGGTACGCTTGCACGCATGCGCAGAACACCCACCCTTTTCAAAGTAACCGAGATACTCGGTTAAAAAAAAAGCGCAACCACATATCTACCTGAAAAACGGTTAACTGCAACCGAGGAAAAAACGTCAAATGTAACCCACGTACTAGGGTAAATTGGGAAGAAGATAAAAATTGACGTTTTTGTCGTCTAAAGTAACCGTGTAAGTGGGTTAAAATATTTTTTGTCGATTTTGTTAACAAGAATAACCCATTTCCTCGGAAAAACATGTAATTCTCCTTTTACCGAATTAATTTAAGCAAAAATAACCCTCAGCATTTCTTCAAGAAGGGTATTTTTTTACCGTAAATCGGCTAATCTTAACCGAGTTTTCATTTAACCCTCACTCGGTAAAACGCAAAACTTTTGAGTATATTCATTAACGTTTTGTCGAAAGTTGAAACTTTTCGTAAACGCTTTCTCCACTTCCACTTTTATTTTTATTTTGTCAATTAATTTAATCTGTCTTCTTCCTCTTCCTCTTTCCCTTCAAACCTGTACATTCAATTGCATCCTTCCACACATCAACACCCTATTAGTTTCTCTAGCAGCTATCGTCTTCAACACTATCAAATTACGTCATACTTTGAGTCCAGCTGATTGCGTCTATTCTTATCCATGTCCACAATTCGAACGTTTTCCCATTTTCTCCCTTCACTCTTTCCAAACCGTATATTAGAATAATCCATACAAAACATTTCAACATCCGTTTCCTCAAGTCATTGTCCATTGGTCCACAAAAATTTACTGTAGTAAATGCTTCCATATTTTCAAACAAGATTTCAAAACATTATATTTGTTAATATATCTTTACACTTTCACGGACTTTCAACATGATTACAGTATAACCACATTTAAGCGTTGTTGCCATATTGTCACTAAACAGATATGAATGTTGACAAGACAGTTCTGTGATCAAAAGAACTTGTGAAAACGTCACAAGCTGTTCACCTATAGTAAATTTCATATCTATAGGACCTTAGAAATCTAGTTTCAAAATATAAAGGTTTCCCGCGTTCATACAAGAATGTAGATGGTCTCTGCCAGACAGTCATTACCATGCGGGAAGTGAAAAGTGTGATTCAGAGTAGCCAACTAAAGAATTTTGAGCCGAATGGAAGAAAATTCTTCATGCAAGTATTAAAGAATGTGTCTTCAAATTTTAAGTTTGGTATGGGATCCTTTTACTATTAATATTTTAATTAATTCTTTTCCAGATGATGATATCTGTGGAGATAACATGTAACAGGAATAGCTTTCTTTGAAATAAGCAATGAGACCTCAAACAGAAGACGGAACAAATGACAAAAGATCTTATCAGATCTCACTTGAGAATTCAGTTAATTTGTATGTATTATTTACTCACCTTATTTTCTGAATTGTCAGTTGGAAACACTACTCAGTCAGTGCATTAATTAGTTTTCAAAGAAAGAATTACTTCCTGCAGAGAAGAAATCTGTTGTTACCTTTCCATCACAGATAAGAAGACTAGTATCTAAACACAGAAAGTCCTATTTTCGAAAGCTTGAAAAAACACGAATTAATCGAGTGTGCAGTGTCCATACTCCCCGGCCTATGTGTTTTTTTTAAAGTCAAACCGACACTCAAATGTACCCGACTCGACATCCGAGAGGACATAATGCACAACGCGATGCAGCGTTGAGAACAGTTCGAAAAGAGGAGTTCCGGGCATGTTTCCAGAATTGGTACCATCAGGATTCTATTTCGAAGTTGATTTGGAATTGAAACACACCACGTAGTTTTAATTTTCTAGTCTATGGTCGGATACTTTCCAGACAAACCTTGTATATATTTGCCGTCCAACGCAACCTTTCACTATCATTTTCTATATCGTCTATTAAAAGATACAAAATATTCAAAGATACCTGTGCATACACACTAAAGGTGTTCGGAAGTGAGAAGCCAGTTCTGGAATTCGGAATTTCTTCGATTCCCGAAGTATCCGGAATACCAACGTTATTTCTTTTCAGGGTCTTTCTTTATTCCACTTTCTTTCTTCTCTAGCACCGTCTCCTCCTCATTCCTTGTTCATGGTTAAACCGTTCTTCCAATTCATTGCTCTATGTCCTATTTCCTTAATCCTCCTAGCTTCCTTCCACGTTCTAACTAATTTTGTGGTTTCCTGCTCCATAACTTCTGCCCCCTTCTAGTCTAAAGACTGGGATATTTGCCAAAATTGGGAATAGTGAACTTCCAATGGCTAAACTTTAATTTTGCATGTATTATATATATATATATCTTCGAATTGAAATAGATAAGTTCATGCTAATGCATAATGAGTTTTCAGTAATCCTTCAGTCTCTAATACGAAGATACGATAAACTTATTTTTGGAAATAAATGCCCTAGTACTTAATAGTGTGAAAACAATGGAAATGGATTTGTACTATACATTATTTTATTATTATTTTGTAGACCAATTTGACATAAATTTTCTTACCTTGCACAGTACAAGCACTGTTTTACTTTTATTTTTATTTTTCAATAGGTTTGACTTTTTTTTCTGTACTATCTGATTGTTTTTTTGTAAGTTACAGTACAATATAATAATAATTATTATTTATTTTACATATGTATGATCTACATTTCTCTGTTTCTTATCCTATAAATTCAGTGTGAAAAAGCTTCCCAATACAATGTAAAGAGGAAAGGAATTAAGTTCTAATGAAATGTGGTCATACGGTATATAGACAATGAAATGTGGTCATACGGTATATAGACCTTTATAGTTCGTTGGTTTGGAATCAGGTTACCATCAAATTGTCTGGCTGCAACGGGGAAGAAATCTTCTCCACTCTGTTTATTTTTCTTCCGTTCTGTTCTCTATCCTGACCCTGGGTTAGTGTGTGTGAGAGAGAAGGGTGGGTATATGTGTGTGTGTGTTCACAGTTTTCTGTAACCCTTCAAACATAATTCAGTGTTTCCAACTCACTCGTTCAGAAAAGTTCAATGATCTTGACATCTACATTATCTCTAGCAATTAGTTAATAAGCTTAATTAACTTTCTTCTTTCGAAAGCCATGTTTTCTTATTTTAAAGTTTGTCCTTCCTTCTTTTTGGAACACTATAAAATGTCTTTGTATGGAACAGGTAGAGAAAGACAGGTGGGGGTTATTTATCACTGTGAAACCACTATGGGTCATCATCTCAAGTCAAATCATCCAACATTGGTTGCATCAGTATTTTAGAAAAATATTAATTTTTGTACATGACTTTTTGCATGTCTCAGTATATCGCAACAACTTAGAAACAAAATGTAATGCCCTTATTTCTCGCGGGGTGACCATGGCGGATGACATGTTTTGCTCCCGTAGTCATATGCGAGAGATGAATTTAAAAAAAGCGTTGTTTAGCTCCTAAAATATACTTTGAAGATTTCAAAAAAAAAAAAAAAAAAAAGAATTCCTTTATTCCAAAAACTAGGCTGAAAAAAGAGTAACGGATTGTATAAAATTAGATTTTGAAGTCTTGTTTTATGGTGAAGGCAAGGATGTTCTAATAGAGGATATGCGATTTCCGCACGAACATGAAGCCAAACGTCAGTTTAGTCCCTCCCAGTGAGCTCATTTATTCCAATCAAAAACATTGTTTTCGGCTAACAAAGATGGCAGCAAGCTCTGTAGTTGTCTGCTAACCAATCACCGCCTTGGCCGATGTTCAGTTGTTTTTTTTGGCTTCACTCTTTCCCTGGACGTGATATAGCTATATCCATATCCTCTATTAGAACATCCTTTGGCGAAAGAGTTGAATACAAGGCTTTAATGCAGTGTTTCCCAACCTTTTGCAGGTTGCGGACCCCTTGATTTCTTGCTAGTTTCTTTGCGGGCCCCTGTTCCAAAGACTAAGGGAAACATTGTACATACAGTATCAATAGATCTTTTTACGTTATCTGTAGCTTAAAAAGAAAAGATGTAGAATTTCAATACATGAAAATACAGTGTCACTCTCGTTATTGTATGACAAGGAAGGATAAGTCCACAATTACTGAGTTTAGTAATAAAAGTGTACTATTTTCCTACATAAAGGGTTTACAAACAATATTAAAAGTTACGAATTAATAGTAGTAGGAATAAAACCTAAAGATTTTGTTTACTTACAACTTTTTAATGTGATGGTTGGTGTCTTGTGACGTTATTTTATCAAGTCTGGCTCCAAAGTAGAAATTTTCAGGCACAAATCTGGTTCTATTTCAAGTCTGTTTCTGTACTTATTCTTTACATACAGAAGAGCAGAAAATATTGACTCGCACAAGTAAGTAGTCTATAAAGGCATCTAATGTGAAATTGCCTTTCTGGCAACATCAGGGAGCTCGAGCATGTAACGAAAATCCAGCAAACGCAAACTGGGAAAAGGAATCATTTTCAAAAGTGGAATCGGAGGACAACTTAATAAGCTGCTTTTCTTCATTTGGTGACAGTCAATTTTCATTATTTAGAAACGAGTTCTTCATCGAATTGTTTATCTCGTTGGAAACCGAAAAATAAGCTCTCAACTGAGAAAACAAAGATCTTCATTCTCTCACAATTTTAATTTGGAAGTTGTTTTTCACACGTCGGCAGAAAGTCCTTCAGCGTGGGAAATGAATCATATTCTTTATTGTCGATTCCGTCAGTCTGAACTTTTTTTTTTTTTTAATTATGCCCTCAATTTTGTCTTGCACTCAAAATATAGTGACACTGGAGCCTTGACAAATAAGGAAGTATGGAAAGTCCAAGAAAAGTCATTGAAGCAGTCCTTTAGTTTTGATTCCAATTTCGAATCAATTAGAAATAGTTTTAACTCAACACGTCGCTCGAATAAGCGAGTCAGAAGTAAGAACTCTTCCTCGAGATAACCAGCGTTACTCCTAATCGCGTTACACAACGCAGCGAAAATTCAGGGCAGGAGTTAAGAGTTCCTTGATATTTTTTTATAATTTTAACGGATTCATCTTTCATCCTGGATGGTATTCCATATAGCCAATGCTTCACGATGGATGCTGCAGTGTGTCAACTTGGCTGATGGCGCAACAACCTGGACACGCGCAAAAATTCCTTTTTGTTTACCTGCCATTGCCCAAGCACCATCTGCACTAATCTCAACACATTCAGCCCATTCTGGTTCATTTTCAAGGATACAATTTGTAAGAATATTAAACCATGCCTCTGCAGTTGTATATAACGGCGATGTGTCACAAAACAAAATATCCTCATGGACCTTGTTGTTGTGTTCATATCGAACAAAAGCTACCACATTGGCATTTCCCGAAATATCAGTACTTTCGTACAATTGAAATGAAAAAATACTGACTGGAACTCAAACGTTGTATCAATGTGGTACTCATTTACGTTTCTCAGTCATATTTCGTCGATTCTCCGTTTCACAGTGTTGTTCGAGAGAGACACTAATGAAAGTTCTTTGGAATGTTTGTTGCCAAGCAAATTGCAAGTCATTGCCTTCCTTCCCGGAAAAATTAAGTCTTTACCAACTGAATGAGACTGTAACTTTATCGCGATCAATAGAGACACTTCGTATGAAGCTAAAACAGGCTTTTCATTATTTGAGCCTGACACAATACAATGTCTTTAACTACTTTTAGCAATTGGAAATGTTCTGCTAGTTTAATTTTTAAATAATCAATAGGTTTATTCACTCAAGCACTATGGAATAATTTTGGTGGAATTGATTTTGGTGAGATGGAAATACTGAAAAACTAATTAGACGTGAAATCTGATTGGTTTTTACGTTTAGATCGATCTTCTTTCAAAGTTTTAGCATTGACTTTGGTCATTTGTGTTGTAAAGTCTGAAGAAGGAGGTGTTATATCCATGAAACAGTTTTTGACTGTTTTCGTGTTAAGTGTAATTGTCTTGTCAGGCTTTTATAATAAATTACGGAATTAATACAAGGATTGGTTTTGATTACATTCGTTCAATCACTGAAAAATCCCAATTCTAAATACTTGGGAAATATTTACGCACTTTCTTGGGCACTACTATCATTTTTGCTACATGAACACCTAGGCTTAGATTCACTGAAAGTTGGTAATGCATGTATTACTGGGACCGATTTAAGTCACCGATTCATTTTTCGTACAGGCTGACATCATGGATTTAGATACGGGATACGGATCTACTTCTGTCGATCCGAGATTCAAGCCAGCACAATCCATGAGTACCTGTCAGGTGTAATTAATTAAAAAACAACTGAACATCACGTTCCGTACAATACCATATTTAAAATATTCCACTCTTTGTTAGCTAGATCTTCCTCCATTATTTGCTTCCACACACCCAGGCATAGGCCAACCAATAAGACGCACGTTAATCCCAATCATCCAGGCAAGATTAATCGAAAACCGACGTTAAGTTGACCCAGCTTAATTGTATTGGGCCAGTCAATCCGTCTACCGTATTTACATCCATGGGCTGACACAGAAGTCTGATCTGAAGTTAGCACTTCCATTTGTTTTTAGTTCAAGCGTCTAGGGAAAATCGAACTTGAGGATATGTGGTCATAATCATACCATTAAATGTTGTTCATTCACTTCGTTTATTGTATTACTTTTGGTTAGTTGAGTTCGATTTTAACTTGGCTTTCTTGGTAAATAATGTCTTCTTTTTTTTAAAGGGAAATGTGTATGATATGATGGAAATATCGGGAAGTAAATTCTCGTTACACGTCAAACTATTGCGGTCCCCTGATATGCTTGTCGCCGCCCTCAGGTTGGGAAACACTACTTTAATGTTTAGACCTAGCAACAAACTGTCTGCATGTTACAAATCATGGCGTTGAATTTGAATTACACTCATCCTCTTCAAAGGGGGTTCAAACATGGCTTTTCGCTGGAAAACACCGGATTTCGGGCGTAAATAACTCAATAGGTTCCCATTAAAAAGTCTGAAATTTGGTACCAAGGAAGCTTTGTATGTTGCAATTTTTATATGAAACTTGCTTGGTCAATGCAACTTTTATACTACAGATATAATTTTATATTACCATGCTATTTGAAACGCTCAATTCTAACTCTCATAAATTACCTCTCAATATTTTTTTTAAAAATTAAGTGTTAATAAATACAATGTGTTAGTCCGTGAAGTGTGAACTCAATAAACTAAAATTCAAATTCAAAATGTTCTCTAATTCGCTTTGTGTAATAATGCCTAAAACCGGCTCTTTACTACACGGGTAGGCAACACTGATGTAAACAACCCACAAGGGGGGAAAACCTCTGCAAAAGAATGACGAGACGCAGACGTCCCACACTTCGGAAATTGATCTCCAGGGGGTAGTTAAGGGCATCATCATAGGAAGGGCAAGGAGCCTTCCTTCGCCCACCAGTTTTGTTTGTGTGGCCTTTTCTTTTTGTAACATTGTAAGGAAAAAAAATATATACTTAGGAAAATAAGAGATCGCTGATGAAATAAGGAAGACAAAAGACAAGGAGAGAGAGAGGAAATACGCATAGAAGAGAATTTGTTTCTTCAACAATTGCTAAATTTGACTTTGAATTAAGGATAATGTAAAGCAACGATCTCCAACAAGAGATGGCAGCACTACCTCCGTTGATGTCTAATGTATTTTCACTGTTACACGAAATTTCAAAGCTGCTCCTACAAATTCAAGCCTAGAGAGTTCAAACTTTCAGGGAAGAAAGTTCATAACCAATTCAAGAGCATGATCGATGCCGATATTTTGATTTTCTTTTTCCTTCATTGTTAAAATCGCTTCATTGTTGTTGTGAATATCAAAAACTATAACAATGACGCTCTTTCATCAACAATAAACAAAAAAGAAATGTAAAAATCGGCACGGATAGAACTCTTGAATTGGTTATGAACTCTCTTCCCTGAAAGTTTGAACTCTCTAGGCTTGAATTTGTAGGAGCAGCTTTGAAATTTCGTGTAACAGTGAAAATACATTAGACATCAACGGAGGTAGTGCTGCCATCTCTTGTTGGAGGTCGTTGCTTTACATTAACTTTAAGGAATTTTCTTCAATAGTGGGCTTTTCCTACTATATATATCTGTGTGGTGTGTGTGTGGGAGAGAGAGATAAAGAAAGAAAGAGAGCGAGAGAGAGAGAGAGAGAAAAGCTGATGAAGGTACCGAGAAGGTAAATATTATTTTGCAGCGTCAGGTTGTACGTAACTGATGATAAGCAGATGAATGAATTCGGAAAAAGTATTTCTTTGGGGGGGCGGGGGATGCAACGATCTACAACAAGGACATAACAGCAATTTTAGATTGCTAAGAGCAAATAGTTAAGTTGAAAATAGCAATGACCAAAGAACCCCGTAAGACACACACATGTATTATTAATTATTGTAGCGATTGAAAAAATAAAAGCTTGAATACATTATAAAAGTTAAAAAGAGTAGCCTAAATCATCTAAAACTAACAGATGAGCTGTATCCATAAAGTGCATAAAACGAGCTAAAATAGATTAACCTTTTTCTAACACAAATTTTTATTTGCAGCAGGTAATATACGACAGCTCTTCTAACTTAAACGCACTTTATGGCAAGAGAACAACATAAGAGTCCTCTATTTTTATAGCAGAGAGCTATTTTAAGTAATGAACGCTTTACTTACAGCACCACAGAGCATTTATAATCCTACATTTTTTAAAGTTTCATCATAAAAATTAATGCATTTCTGATTTTTCTTGATTTTCATTATATTATTTTGATGTATTCTTGCTATATTTACCCGCTTTTATCCAACATGATCTTGTCTAAATACTTCTAAGCAGCTACGTAGCGTTAGGGTCTGCAAAGGGTGTGTGCCCGAAGCTTCATCCTCATCGAAATATCTTTGCCTCGCCCTGAACGGCCTTCTGAGCGAACACGTAATAATTAAGTGTCCTTTCGTTTCATACCATCAATAGAATTGTAATACAATCGAGCACTCCAGTATTGTTCAGTGGATCTAGTGGATCAAGTGTCGGGCGAGCACTCATTTTCAAAGTTAAAACTTACAAAGAGTTATCTAAAGAATTCTATGCCTTATCTAAAAGAGCAAGATCCATTCATAGCAGTGAAATCATCAATAATTTTCCATCCTGATTCCTCGAAAATTTGTCGCATGGTTCTGTTTCATTGGATTAATTGGTTGAATTGTCATTAAGGTCTTCTAAGGAGGGAATCTACCGTTTTTAGTAAAGACTGCGTTCAACAGACCCCTGCGGGCATTGGACCCGCGACCAGGGCCATAGAAAGCGAGCGCGCTAGTCTTTCGGTCACCCGGAGGTCCAGTTTTATGTATATAAGTACTGTTTTTTTTTTATTTGTTATTGTTTGTGTATTTTTATAAAATTTATAAATAATTATTTCCCTTAATAACTTTTCAGTAATTTCCATAGTTCATCGACATTTTAATGCATTAAAGTTACACTGTTATCTGCTACTTTAATAATATATTAATAATATACTATAAGTCAGTGTTTGAAGAAGCCAATTTTATATTTTTGTAGGCGGGCTCGATTATTTTCGTTACGCCCCTGCTTCTAAACAATCATGACGACCGACAGATGGCAATAAAAAATATGTAACTGACTGAAGGTTAACTTAATAGCACGTTAAACCTTCGTTCTAGTAAGGAGGCCTATTATCACCATTTGACAAATAAAAATTTAGCTGTAATGGTACTTGCACCCAATACCCAGCATAAAATTAGCTAAGCATACAACTACCTAAGCTTTCAACAAAAAATTCGATCAATTGTTCAAGTAATGTTAATTATTCAATAATATTCAGATTACCAGTTCCCTCCTCAAGAAAGAAAAAAAATCAACTTACAATTTCATTTTGTCTATCTGAGTTGCCGTGGCTCAGGCGGCAGCGCGTCTGACTACGAATCGGGCTGCCCCTAGTTCAAATCCCGGCCAGGACACTGAAGACTTTTATCGTAGTATTCTCATACCTGGCGCTCTGAGGTGCACTCAGCCTCTTATCAAATTAAGTAACAGTGTCCTGGGCACTTTGGGAAGATAAAGGCGGTCGAGCGTGGGACTGAACACCCCCATCTCACTTCGTACTGTAGGTCGAGAATATGTGGAGCGCTACCTCCACATTCCCCATGCTCTGTTCAAGGCGCATGCATATCGCACGGTGGATAGCTTTACATCTTTTAACCTATCTGTTCGTCTGAAACGTATCACTGTAAAAAAAAACTTTCTTAAAATAAATAAGAAACAAAGTTCTTATCTGTTCACCGAGAAACAATTTCCTTAGTAATGAGATATTAGTGTTCTCAATTTAATGGAAAAGAGGAACATACTGGTTTGAAAATAAGATCACTGATATATCATTTCTAAGAAAATGTTTCTCGGTGAACAGATAAGAACATTTTTCTCATTTTTTTTTTAGAAACCGTTTTATAATGTGTAGACTAGCAGTTCAAACAAAGCATCTAGACTCTAGGCAGAAACTAATTTCAGAACTCTGTTTAGTGGCCTAATGACTCTCAAAGAGGTAGGTCCTTTTCATTTGCTTAACATTCTCCACGATGATTTCACTATATGCGTTTTAGTAAATTGTAATCGAATCCCACTTTTTTTTTTTGCTGTATACACGAGTAAGAATACAAAAACCATGCGTTTCGGAAAGTTCTAATTACATGATAGTGGATTACTCCAACCGAAAGAAACGTAATTTTCTAGTTCTCTGCTACAAGATGAGAAATACAACGTTCTTCTTCCAACAGTACAGGGTTAATCACACCACCACAACCCCCGTCACGCCTTGCTTGAAGAACTATATTGATCAGGAGGGAGAATATAAAATCTCATTATGTGTTTGAGACGAACCCCTCTCTCGATCTCACTGCCTTGTAGAATTGGAAAGAAGGAAATATCTAACTTTCCAGAAAGACTAGAAGGGGGGGGGGGGGAGGAGGATGGCAATGTGATATCACTGTGGTGCGGGCCTAATGTCAACTTTGGTTTGAACTTTCCCCCGCCAATCCTCTTTCAGCTATTTTGTGCTCAAAATCTTCCTCCTAGATCCACCCAACCCCAGCACAACATTTCTTTTTTTTTTACTTTCTTACTTTTTCTATTTCTTTTTTTTTTTCTGTAACTAACTTTCAAGTTTCCTTTCTGCTGACTCGGTGGAATTTCTTTTTCTTATTTCTTCTGATCGTACGCACTAGCACGCAGATCTCATCTAAATTTTCTGCAGCATCTCCCGAAAATCAGCATCGCCCTAACAAAGAAGAGAAAATAGATAGATAGAGAGAGTGAGAAAAAAGAGAAAGAGGGAGCGAGGAAGGAACGTGTAAAAGAAATTTGATCTGCTCGACAAAACTTCGACTCAGGTTGTGACGGAGTTCGTAGGCGATAAAAGATAAATGAATCCTTCCTTTAAAAGTAAGTTAAAGCGAAGTTGCGATATTTGCTCTAATAGCGTTTTAGTTCTATACCAAACTCATATATTCGTGCATGTTTGTCTCTCATTCACTTTAGGTGTGCTCACCACTTTTTAAAAATATATCAGTTTAGCCAAGACCAACTAGATAATAAAGCCTAACGGCACAAAGATGACGTCACCAACAGAAGGCCATGGAAATTTCCATAGGATACGTTCTAGCATATTTTTTTTCCGCATTTTCTGTGAAAATGTGAGGCTTACTAGGTCATGTACAGATCAAGATACTTAGAAATAAAAGCGGTATATAATATGTGAAAAGTTTTCCTACTGCAATGTCACATAATTGTCATAAATTCATGCAATCATATCACTTCAATAAAATGTGTGAACATTTAAGGATTATATAGCAGTAGGAGCGTTTTATATTGTTTATTAACTGCTCCTAATCTTATGAAGACAACTTTCAACGGTAATATTTTCTATAAAAGTTTTAGCCAAGGGTATTGTGTAGATGGCCTTGGTTTAGCACGGGATACCGCAAACCTCACATACGTCATAACGGGATTAATACTGAAATAGCACTGACTCCCGAGGGCAGTGAACCTTTTTAAATCCAAGGACAAGTAATATGTTTGAAACAATTTTAAGGGTCGCTAAGTTATGTGGGCCTAATTTTTTTAAAAAAATCTATGGGTTTTATTGACATTTATGCGATTAACTTAATACACCTTAAGACATGTGTTGAATATCTACGGAAACACGGTAAAATAAAGTAGAATTATTAAAGTGAATAATAATTAAACAGGCTTTTAATCTTCATTAGAATTACATTTATACGTCTGGCTGCGAACCCCCTGTCCCATCTTCGCGAGCCACAGGTGGTCCGCGAACCACAGTTTGAGTAACGCTACCCTATGATTTTAACAACAGCATGTAGAATATTTTTCATTTGAAAATTATATTTTAATATTCTGTCAACTGTCAACTTTCCTTGGTAACAATTCAGAATTGATTCCAGTTGTTCAAAGTATCCAAAAAGTATATGTATATACATGTATGTAGTTGAGATATTATTGTATTTTCTACTGTTTATAAATGCATGTCTCGTTCATCTTATGCTCTGCTCTTCCCTATTTCCCCATCCGTCAATTTACACTCCCCCCTCACCCCGAATAGCAACCAGCTCCCAAATCTAATTTGACCCTGTGGCGTTGGCTTCAATTGCCGGAAAATTTCTGTCCCTTCGCCGCCAATCAGCAGCCAATTCAGTGTGAAGATAAAAATTGAAAGCTGCATCGCGTGTTAAAGAGATGCTGGCTGGCTTTGGTGATTCCTTCCTTATCTGCTCACTAGGTAGCAGAACTTAAGTTTATGTTAGTGCTATAGTGAAATCTTTAAAAAAAAAAAAAGTGTCAGTTTTAAATCATTATAATAGTGAAGCAGTACAAATATGTTTTGGTGTAACTTTTGGCTGGCTCTCCCCTCACAAAACTTATAGGAACTCTTTTAATATTGATTCTGCACTTTCTGGCTTACAACTATTATCATGGGGCCGCGGTGACTCAACGGTAGAGGACTCACCTCTGGTGCTGGGGTCTTCGGTTTGATCCCTGCGCATGTCATGTGGGCTTTGTGGTGGACAGAAACTGTGTGCGTGAGTTTTCTCAGGGTTCTCCCACTTTGTTCATTCCACCAATTCATCTCATCATTATCCATTCGGTCTTAGCCAAAGTTGCCTAAAGGCCTTAAAAATTAAAATTTAAAAGAAGCACCATTATAATGACGGTTGTTTTGCCCAAAGCGTCAGGTCTTTCAATGCCTTTTTAATTCCGATGTTCTGTTTTCCTTTTTATCTTAAGGTTAGTGTAAAGCAGCAATCTCTAAAATACATTCTAATGTATTTTTAAACGAGGAGGTATCGTAAAGTTTAATTATCGCCATGAAGGAGACGAGGCAGTTGCAGATTGCGTTGAAAACCACTGTTCCACTACTTGTATGACGTCATTTGTGTCGTTAGATCGCCCAAACCGCAATCCATTTTTCATCTCTGGGAACAACAAAAGCGACTCAGTGCGAGACCGGGAGAATAGAGAAAATGCTGCAAGATTTCAAAGCCTACGTGAGTAAGCTGTTGCATTGTCCGTAAGGAGACGAACACCTTTGGTGAACCCACCGTGTAGTCACCTTGGACATATGTAAGTTGCTCGTGAATAATTTTCCACACACTCTCGTAACATAGTCCAGTTTCCTTGACGATCATTCGGATAGTTTCTCTCTTCACTGTGGCCACATCATCCGTGTTTGATGATCTTCCAGTCTTTGGTTTGCCTGTGAAGGATATGTGGTCAGTTTGGAAATTGCTTTTCCACCTCACAGTGTCATAATGACGGGCAACCATTACTATAAACAGCCATCGTTTCATCATGAACTTGCTGGGTACTGTTCATCTTCAAATGCTGCAACTTTTTCCCGCTTCGAGCCTCAGTCTTTTCCGCCTTGCACATTACTGATATCTAGTGCAACGTGTAAAGAAACGAAAGGACTATTTTTTCAAGGAGTTAATTCCTTTTTCTCCGTCGTGTACATAAGGACCAATAAATACACTGGAAAAATTTCAAGCAGATAGCTCAATAACTTTCCTGCCCGGTGATAATTAAAACTTTACGACCCTCCCTCGTAGTTTTATGAAGTTGCAATGCTGCTCCTACGGTACAAAGTAAAGCCTACGCTACGGAGTTCAAACTTTCAGAGAAGATAGTTCAACCATTTCAAGAGTTCAGTCTGCGACGATTTCTTATTTTCCTTTTTTGTTCATTGTTGAAATCTCTTGATTGTTATTGTGTAGAGTTGAAACTGGACTGACCCGAAGCAATGTCTTAACCACTTCCCTTTTTCTCTTCTTCATTATTTCAATTATTGTTTGTTTCTCTCCTACTGTTTTCAATACTTCATGCTTACGTATGTATCTTCTGTGTCACAACAACGATAAAAAAAAAAAACTTGGTAAACTTTATTTTGTATGGGCCATTGTAGCAACTTTTTACTTCGGCCCCTCACGTTATAGTTAAATCAAAAACATGTATGCCCCAGCCAGGATTCGAACACGGGACCTTCGAATTGATGGCTTAGCGCCCTAACCCACCCGGCTACTAGGTTGGCGCCACAACGAAAACAACACATTTTTTTTTCATTAAGGAGATTCGGGGATTCTGCTAGGATTTTCAGTTTGATAGGTGAAAAGCTAAAGTTAGAGGCTGTAATTAAAGTTTGCGGAGTTTCTATCGATTTTTAACAGTAAAAAAATAAAAGTGGGAATGTGCTGGTTGGTTTGCAAAGTTGTGCAGTATCGTGATACTAGTATCTTTCCTCGATTTAGAGTATCTCGATAGATATAAGATACTTTCGAAAATATGTATCGGTATCGCATATCTCGATAGTTATGAGCAGTATCTTGCAAATACTTTTGCGATTCTTTTACCGATACTGTTTTATCGTCCGTTTTCTTATTACTTTTCGGTTCCTAGTTTGGTCTTGGTAATCTCTTGATATTAAAGGTAAAGCTATCCCCTGTGCGATATGCACGCGCCGTGAACGGCGCATGGGGCTGTGGAGGTAGTGCTCCACATTTTCTTGACCTACGGTAGTAACAAGGGACACCCGCGAACTCGGACAGGAGAAACCGGATGAAAGTTTCTACAGGAACTAATTGCTGGTCGCTGAATCCAGTAGTGATAGTCATTTCCATGCAAAATCACGCAGTCAAGCAATAACGGCGCCAGCTCATGGATGATAGGCCAATGTACTAGAGAAGAGATGAGAAGACACGGGAAAATTGAAATGCTGAATGTAGTAAATATGATTAACTATTGAGTCTACAATATGTAGAAGCACATGTGAATGCCGTATGTGAATCACAGTGTTGCCAACTCAGTGAAAAGAATGTGTGAAAATGGGAATTGAAGAAAGTGTCAAAAGGTGAATTTACACGATCGTTATTTCATTATCGAGCTGCACTCTGTTGATCTACAATTGACTTTCCGCACGGATCTACAAGCCTATGTTGCAGTATGCTCGGCAAAAGGGCGGGTACGACATCGGTTTAGTCATATTGTCAGTTGATAATGTCATTAGTGTCGCAATTGACATAGAATTGTTACCATGTAGAGGTGATGTTGACTGTGAGTCCGTATCGATGGTCAAATGTGCATACTGTACACTGTCTCTGTGCTCTGACCACTTCCTTGCCAACCAACATGTGCACTTTGAGAATTAACTGGTTCGTGCACACTTTCTGGTCAGTGTAGCAGCCTAATGTATTTCCAAGTTCTTCCGTATTGTATCATTTTACTGGTATTACCGTCCCATCGCTGGTACTATGTTTCGTTTGGTCCTGATAATAATGATTTCTTGTCTCGGCACTGCTCTGTTACTCTTCATGACCGTGCACAACGATGGCGCCTGTCACCAGACGCAGAGTATTACATGGCAATGTGTAACACCACTCTTTCGTTCTATGCCTGCTGATTCACTGCCGCTTATCTTGTCTGATTGCAGGTTTTTGTTTTTGCTTCTAACGTACGTTTATTACCTCTTTTATCCTTTATGCAGTTAGCAACACTGTTTTATAACATGACAAAACCTCATTCCTGACTACTGGGTCGGGTTCTTTATGTATTACACTTACTTGGCATTTTTTGACACTTTCTTCCATTCCCATTTTCACACATTTTTTCACTGAGTTGGCAACACTGTGATTCACACACAGCATTCACATGTGTTTCTACATATTGTAAACTGAATCGTTAATCATGTTTACTACATTCAGCATTTCAGTTTTCCCGTTTCTTCTCATTTCTTCTCTAGCACATTGGCCTATCATTCATGAGCTGGCGTCGTTACCGCTTGACTGCGTGATTTTGCATGGAAACGACTATCACCACTGGATTCAGTGACCAGCAATTAGTTCCTGTAGAAACTTTCATCCGGTTTCTCCTGTCCGAGTTTGCGGGTGTCCCTTGTAAGTGAGGTGGGGTGGTCAGTCCCACGCTCGACCGCCTTTACCTTCCCAAGGTGACCAGAAGTACCAAGGAAACTCTGGTACTCAGTTTGATAGGAGGCTGAGTACACCTCAGAGCGCCAGGCATTGGAACACTGCGAGAAAAGTCTCCAGTGTCCTGGCCGGGATTTGAACCCCATTCGTAGTCAGACGAATCATCATCTTGATATTACATTAAAAAAAAAAACACTAGCTACTTAATGCTCTAATGTTCTAGTCACGAAATTTAGAACCGAGTGAAGACTTGAAAAGAAGAAGAACACGGGTTTCGGAAATGTTCGTTAACTGGAAGTGATATTGGAAAATTCAGAAAACTTGGGGCCTATTCACAAAATATTTTTTATCTGAATCGACAGCTCCGACGCTATCCTGTTCATGCTTCGCGTGTTCCTTATTTGCTATGTCGCCAAGTGTGTTGCCAGTTCTGGTTCGCTGCTAGAATTACAATCAAAAAGTAGCGTGGTGTTTACATTTTCAAGATAATTTTCGATATAGAAGGGATTTTTCTTCTTCTGTGGCGTGAAAATCTGTTAGAGGGGACACAAAGTACTGTAGCCAATGCCTACAATTTTTTTAAGCCTGAGACTTATTTCCTTTCTATACTATGGAGGCTTAAACTTAATTTCAGATTCCTACCTGGTCCTCTACAGAGATTTTCAACTTGAAACTTTAGTATAATATTAGAAAATCATAAGTTTAAACATAGACTTCATAATAACTAGACTTAGCACGCTTCTCCATTTTTGCTTACGCTAAAACTAATGGTTTTTTGTACAGGAGCACGTGATTTTGAATTCATCCGCTAGATAGCTCTGGCATAGACCTCATATTCTATTATGAGATCAACGTCAGAGCTACCTAGCGGATCAATTCAAAATCATGTGCTCCTGTACAAAAACCCATTAATTTTAGCATAAGCAAAAATGGTGAAGCGTGCTGTCTAGCTATGAGGTCTATGGTTTAAGCCTCCATAGTATAGAAAGGAAATAATTCTTTGGCTTAAAATTTTGTAGGAACTACAGTAATCTGTGTGCCCGCAAACAGATTTTCACGCCACAGAAAAAGAAAAAAAACTTCTATATCGACTGTTATCTTCAAAATGTAATTTTGTCAATTGTCCAACAACATTCTGAACCTACATTCTAGAGTTACACCATGGAGTAGTTGTAGAGCCATTGTTACCACTTACAACTAGCCTGTAGTATGCTGAACCGAATAGCTGTCAATCAAAGAAGCTACGACTTATCTGGGTTGAGAAACTGAGGTCTCCGTAAATGCCTGCAAACTGTGAATTTGGTACGCACCTTGATACAAATATGGTCACCATAGCCGAACGAAGTGAAGCAGGGGAAAATCATTGGTGGTTTTAAACTACTAATACATAAAAGGGTAATCAGCCTAATCACATGGCTTTTCGCCCTTCAATTCGAACGCTGAAAATATTAGTAACCAGAAGTGTGAAACAGGCTAGTGATGGTCTCCGTTTTCACAAAATTGGAAGCCGAAAAATAAATTTTCTTGAAAAACCAGGGAAAGAAAATTTCCGAGAAAACGTAAACATCAGTATTTACTGCCACCCACACTTTTATTAAGGTTAATGTAAAGCAACGATCTCCAACGAAAGATGGCAGCACTACCTAGTATATGTGTAATATATTTTTATCGTTGCACGAAACTTCAATATTGCTCCTACAAATTCACGCCTAGAGAGTTCTAACTTTCAGGTAAGAAAGTTCATAACAAATTCAGGAGTTCGATTAATGCCGATTTTTACTTTCTTTTTTGTTCATTGTTGAAAGAGCTTCATTGTTATAGTTTTTTGTATTCACAACGACAATGAAGCGATTTAACAATCTTCATTGTTGAAGATTGTAGAAATCAAAATCAAAAACCAAAATAAAAATCGGCATTGATCGAACTCTTGAATTGGTTATGAACTTTCTTCCCTGAAAGTTAGAACTCTCTACGCTTGAATTTGTAGGAATAAGTATTGAAATTTCGTGCAACGATAAAATACATTAGACATACACGGAGGTAGTGCTGCTACCTTTTTATGGAGATCGTTGCTTTACATTAACCTTAATAATAGTATGGGTGGTAGCAAATACTGATGTTTTACATACATGAAACACATGACTGAATTCCTAACATGACTTACATTCCAAAATATTTTTAAACAAATACTTACACTCGTTTTTTTTTTATACTTTTTTTTAAGAAGGAAAACGGCGAAAAGATAAACATAAAGGTTCTTGGCAACACTGGATCCTATAAACGGAACGTCAACAGGAAAAAATTTTCAACATGCAGGCATTAAAGAAAGAAAGGGTGAGATGTGTTTAGAAGGGGCTTTGGATCTGTGGTGAGATCCGAAAGAAAAGTCATATTCTTGTCATCATGAACAGTTTCTGGTTAGCAGTCAACCTCAGTCAGCCATGGGGACGAGCGAATGTTTAAATAAAAAGGGAACCCAAAGTCAATAAGCAAAGGAACACATAAAAAAAGGGCAGGAGAATATGTTTCTTGTGGTGGAGACCATCTGCTATACTTTCGAGGTTCCGTTTCAGTTTTACCAAATGTGGCCACACGAGGTAGGTTTGTGTATTATTCTAGTTTGGTGTTTTGCTATAGCTCTGCGGTGACATGGGGAATACAGGTAACATTATTTTTCAACCAACGTCATTATAACGAAATTTCCGCTAGAACGAAGTTCTTCGAAATCCGCATCGAATTCTTCTTCTCTAATACAGTGTTCATTACAACGAATTTTCGTTATAACGAAAGGAAATCACGGGTCCTGTAAAATTCATTGTAACGGGATTTTATCTGTACCAATTTTTGGACAGAATTGGAAAGAATCGTCATTCTCATAAGATCTAGAATTTTTTTGTTTTAATTCTTAAAGATTTCTTCATTACAATTGTAGTTTTTTTTTCTGAAGACAACAGTAGTGAATTCTGATTTTTTTTTCATCAGAGCAAGAAAAAAACCCTCCAAACTCCATGTTTTGTAGAAATTCACTACATTGCTGATACAATATGTTTACATTACACAATACCTGTGTGAACAGGTTATATCAGAAGTATAGTGAAATCAGTCAAAATTATGGAATTTAGAAGGACTTTTCACTGGAAAGACTTTTTCTTGCTCTATTAAAAAAAGGAAAGTAGAAGTGACTGCTGTTGTTTTTCAAAAAAGAAAAAGAAAAGGAAAAACACACTTCAATTCTTGCAATTGGCTTGCTTGTCGTTATTTATTTTTCACACCTCATACCCTCCCTTCCAATGAGTCGTCGTGGCTCAGACGGTAGCGCGCCTGACTACGAATAGGGCGGCCCGGGTTCAAATCCCGGCCAGGACACTGAAGACTTTTCTCTCAGTGTTTCCATGGCTGACGCTCCGAGGTGCAGTCCTTGGTATTCCTGGGCGCCTTGGGAAGGCAAAGGTGGTCGAGTGTGGAACTGACCACCCCACCTCACCTCGTACCGTAGGTCAGTAAAATGTGGGGCTTTACTTCCACATCCCCCATGCACCGTTCACGGCGTGTGCGTATTGCACAGGGGATAGTTTTACCATACCATACCATCCCTTACAGTGTTCGATTTGTTGTGGGGGATGGCGGGAATTTTCCCTGGTGCGTGAGAATTTCATTCCCGTTTGTTGATCCCGAATATAATCCCAACCAGTTACCAGCAACCGTTTGAGGATCCCAGCTTCGAAATTTATAACAAATTAAACATTGCAGTCCCTTATAACAACACGAGTCTTTCAGATGAAACCCCTTGATAACAAAAACTCACAACCAATTTTCTCTTTAACTCGCAGGCAACAGAAAAGCAGTTTTCATAAAAACCTAGTTCGAAATTATTTTTGTAATTTTCTTACATGTTTCTATCTGCCACAGCCGGCCTAAGCCTTAGATACAAAAAGGACAAAATAAATTCAATGCAATTCAATTTTACATGGCACCATCAAGAAAACAATGGTATACCGGAAGTTGACTGTTCAACAGGAAAATAATATCAACGCCTGGTTTATTGAGTCCACGTTTGTAGTTGAACAAAAATTCCGAAACAAGTATCAATGTGCATAGGCACCTGCTCCAAAATCAATTTGACGATAAATATGTAAAACAGTTTAAAGAAACAAGTAATGTGTAAGGCCACCCTAAACATCACCTGCAACTAAATGTGAGAACGCCGTCTCGTATTACAAAAGTGCGTCAAGCTATAGCCAAACAGTCCATGAAAAAAAAAAAAAAAATAGAATGTTTCAAATTTGATCCAACAGAAACCCGATATTCTAGAGTCTAGACAATATTTAGTGCAGAGACGAAGCTTATTTCACTTAACAAGAGAAGATAACCACAAAAGTTTGTTTCTTGGGTTAGGAATACCCTCACGATTGGGTCATACTTCATCGATACGTTAGTTCCGAAATATACTTGAACATGTTCTGGCACCTTTAAGACGGAAGCGTTTCTCGATGTTTTTTTTAAATGGTTTCAACAGGATGATGATGCTTGGTCACACACCACAGAAGAGGTTCTCATATTTCTGCACCACAATTGTTGCGTGATCTCCAATTACTTTCCTGATTTCTTTCACGATGGGTTAATGTGGCCGGCCTCGAGTCCCGACCTAAACCCATTAGTCCATTTTTCTTTTCTTTCAAGCAAGAAGTCCTTAAACAAGTCTACCAAGGACACTAAGCAAATTGACACTGAAACTCTTGAAATGCTGAATTGTATGTTTGACAATATGTGCATTCGAATACGGGAAGTGTTGAACAGACGTGGTGGACACTTTGAACATCTTGTGTTAAAATTGTTGAACTATGTCCTTTCGAAAGCTATTTCCCGCGCCTGTGTGATGAAAAGAAACTGAATTTTCGTACCCAGCCTTCGTGACCTAAGTAGAACGTCGGCAACCGGATCGGCAATGGATAGGCACATGGGTTCGAATCCAATGGCCGACCATCCTGACTGCGGTTTTCCTCGGTTTCCCCTCAGTTTTACAACACGAATGCTGGGACGGTACCTTAAGGTCCTGGTCGTTGAATACACATCTTCTCCTTTACCTCACCTCGGTCTGAGCCAAAGATGTCTAAAAGACATAAATGGATTAAATTCAATGAATTTCCCTAATCATAGCGTTTCGTCTGAAAGACCTTGTGCTTTAAAGGTACTATTCTGCTTTGTACCGAAATTCACCACCTTTTATTTTTTTAGTTTGTTTTAGTTTTTCCTCTTCTAACTGTCAGGCAGGCTAGAGCCTTAGCCGAAGCAGCTGCAGAGGAACTGACTTCTAATTCGAGTTCAGATACCTTAATTCATTCGGTCACCATACTACACACTAAATTCGAAAGGGCGGAATTCCTCTTAAATTGAGCTGAATATATTATCTTACGAGAGCGGAAAGAAGGACCACTCTTTTAAAGTGGATTTTCATAGGAGAAAAGATGGGATTTATGGTAGCCTTTTTCGATGGGAATGTAATATTTTTAATGATAAATTTCCGTCTATTTATATGAAATTGTCATGTTTCGAACATAAAAACGACCCTATAAAGTGTTGAAAATGTAAAAAGAAACGAAAAATAAAGACACTATGAGTGAAAAAGATAAAAAAGAACTTAATCTTATTGAGAATTAAACTTGCTACCTCACGGCCAACGATCTAATGTTTATCCCCTAGGCTAGCCGTCCAACTGCAAGAGAACGCTTTGGAAAAGGTTTTTTTCTTCTCGTAAGGTACTTAAAAACAACGTTCAAAGATTTCTTGTATATATATCTTCCTCCTGACGTCTGCTACATTTTGGCCATTGAGAAAAGTTATCAAGTCTTCTGTTGTCATTTCTACCTAAACACGATTAACTTCAAAGTAGAGCTTTGCCTTTCGATAACCTTTGCTGCAACAAATGATGAGAAAATAAACTTGACTAGCGACCATGATGCGTATAAACAACTCTAAAAAGAAATAAAAAAATCTCTGAAATTTGAAGAATAAATTAGATTCGAAGCGTAAAAGCATCGAAATCCCATCTAAAAGACATCACTGTGTCTATCAAAACGATAATTTTTTTAAACCAATATTTTCGATTGAAATTCAATAGTTTTCGATGAAAACACTTTCATGTCGAAAAAAGAGTAAAAATGTCCGACCTTCCGATTTAGTATGTATCCAGTTTACTCAGTTCCTTATATAACCTTCCCCACTGAGATACTAATTCAGATGTTCTGAAATAAAACTAACGTTCCTCCTAAAGTAGCCTAACCTAATATTAAAGAGTGAAAAGTATGTGACTGGACCGGGAATCGAACCCGGGACCTTTAGGCTACCGTCCCAATGCGCAGTTGTTTTCACTCTTTAATATCAATTGTATCTGTACCTACAGAGGCTTGATGTACAAAAAAATATTGGAAGTTGCCTCCATTTCAACTTTGCAACCTAACCTAATCTTCCTGACTTAGGAGGATGGTACACTGAGGGATTAGTGCCTCGAAATCTAACCTAACATTAGCTAAATAGACTGATTCACTATATTCGCATATTATTGACCGGCCTTGTACAAATACAAGGACGCAATGGAACCTAAGATAACCTAATCTCATCTAATCTGAACCTAGTGAAACAGCCGTTGTAATCGCAGTCGAATATTGTTACTATTACGTAAAAAAGAAAACAAAACTGCAAAAATCCTTGCAAAAAACGTTTAGTTGATATGGGTCTTTGGCTATATGTTCATGGAGAACGTTAAATGAATATTTTAATTATGGAAATGTATATATATTGTTGATTATTGCTTGATTTATTTCGAATTTTATTTAAATGTTCAGTTTTAGCTATTGTTTGGAAATTAAATTGAATTTTACCTTCGTAAGTAATTTGTATTGTTATGAGGTACTATCTGGAATAACTTATATTGTTATGGAGCAACTTGAAAGATTTCTAAACGTCAGGATTATGGATATTTACAACCTGATTGTTCATAGATATTGTCTTTTGTAGTGAGATACAACAAAATAGGAGAAGAGAATATTAATTTATTTAAAAGAATGAAAGAGATTGTTGTTTAGAAGAGAGATTCAGATACTTACTTGAATTTATAATGAGATTTGTTTTAGTATAAAAGAAAATATTTTATTAAGTCAGAAAAAAGAATAAATTAGATTTTGGAATAGCGAAGTCACGGATAGTTAAGCTTCAAATGTATGTAAGAGATGTATTGTGGTTTTATGTATAGTTTACAATTGATTTTAAATAAATTGATTTTTCTGCCTTCGGGCTTGAATCATCTAGTTTTTATTTTACGCTTCACGTTCTAGGGACGTGAGGAATGGGGCTCGTTTACCTTTTTCTCATTGCAATCAAGCTCTGATAAGACTTGTACGCAAAGTTGTGAAGGAGTAATCTCCACTGCTAATGTCAGGGAACATTATTAGGCATCGCGAAGCAGAGTTGGAGCACTCTAAGCAACTTGTCTTGGAAGTTTGAATTATTAGTCGTATATTCCAGCAGATCTTCGCGAATTGCATATTGTTAATACATTGCTAAATGAAAATTAATTGACTAGTGAAAACCCAAGTGTTAGCCCGGCTTTTTATGCACACGCTAGCCGCATGCTTTGCTTGCGATTTCAATGAGTAGCCAATAGAAACTGGTGTTTCTCGTAAAACACATACTTAAACACCTGTCTCAATTGGATACTCACAGAAATCGCAAGCAAAGTACGCACGAACGCCTGTATGAAAAATCGGCCTTTCAGTATTTCATAGAAATCGCAAGCAAAGCACGGGACGAGCTCGTACATGAAAAGCCGGCCTAAACTCTCTGAGAGGTTGTGTGCGACGTGAAAAACTATGTACATACATTTTCGTTTCGTTTATCTAAATATTCTCATAAAGTAACTTCCATAACCTCTGGGAATAATTTGAAAAGTAGAGAAAGGTGGCAACTGTTTTATGTTTAGGAGACAGAAACATGTTTCTCGAAAAATGTTATTTCTCTTTTGATTATTTTCCAAGTTCTCTATTTGATGAAATCCTACAACCAAAACATAAGAAAAGTATTAAGAAACGAAAGTGCTGACACATAGCGGCAACTTCTTAACATCACAGCTTTTGTCTGTCATGGGCGAATGTTACTCACCTGTCATAATGTTGCTGTTTAGAAATTAAGCAAAGGAATAAAAAGCAGTCAAAAACCTGCTTAGTCATTTTGTACACAACGAAACTTTGAAAAAAAAAAAAAAAAAAACAAGTACTTCATGAATATTCTTTCTGGGCGTTCTTGTATTATTTTTCGATGTTTTCAATTACAATTTTTTATTCGTCTTCAATTGTAATGTATTTGTTTTTCTTTTCTGCATTTAAAATTATGCTTATTCGCTGTAAGAGGTATCTTGAAAAAAGAAAAAAGAAAAGGTATAGTCACCGAAAGAGATGCTGTAAGTGATTTCGCAGAAAAGAAGCAGAGGTGAAGGTCTTGCAGCGTGTGTGGATTCCTGGAAGATAAACTTTTGTCCTTTTGACAATGGCATTGCTTCTGTGATTCTAATACAGTACAAAATATCCTTTAACCCTAAGAAAAACCTTATAAATGCTCTCAATTTATTTTTCCTTTAGCTCGGAAGAAAGCAAAATATTTTATGACGAACTGAGAAAAGTGTTCGTATCTACACTGTAAAAAAATACATATATTGTACAGTTTTGTACATATCCTTGAAAGTATTAGTTTTGTATAAAAGTACTGTAAAATATGTAAAAAAAAAAAGTGTCTACATACCTGTCTAAAGAGAAAATCTGTTCAGTCCTCTTGATTTTTCTTCAAGATAAATTTTTATACATAGTTTTTTACATTTTATGTACAATATGGCCTGATAACAAAGTATCACTTCTATTATATTTTAAACGTACAGTACACACCTAAAATGAGTGAATTTCTGTGCGCTCTAAATGCGCAAAATCGTCAAGAAACGAATTTTTTGCTTATACGTTAGTGTGTTAATAAGAGGTTCTCAACACAGGAAAAAATGAAACAAGTGAGCAAGTGAGGCAGAGCCCAGTCGGGGGGAAGGGGGGGGGGGGCCTGTGCACATATGCTACCGCCAGATTTCAGCAGCGAGTGTGGCCTTTTCAACGACACCTCAAACACCTTCCTTGGTCTATTACCTCCTGAGTTAAAAATTACCTTCTCCCCCGTATCTTGGGCTCCGCCGCTGTGATTTGGATTACATATATAATATAGGTTTGAACTACTTCCGTAAGGACCTTTCCAATGACACCTCAAATACCTTCATACCCCTCATAGTTGTTTCTGAGTTGAAATTTGCCCTCCTCATCTCGGGACCCGCCCTTGTGTTCTAGATAAATGAGATGGGTTTGAATTTGTTTTGTTGAGACCTTTCCAACGATACCTCAACCACGTTCCTAGCCCTAGTAGCTCCTGAGTAGAAAGTTGTCGGCAGAAGGACAAAGCGGTTGTATATGGCTTCACAGCGGTAAAGGAGTTTCAACCCTGTCATCTCGACAGTAACCTATTATTCCCTTAAGTAACTGTGCTAGAAGTTAAACTCATCAATTTACCTCGCTATAGATACATGAAGTAAGTTTGATGTTATTAAGAACATATTTTGAGCAAAACATATGCAGAAAGATCATAAAAATTCATATTGGAAAAAGAAATAGACAACAAACGTAAGAATGTCCTTCTTGTCTACAATACAAACAATTTTAGAGATGCGTACATACATAAAATGGCCAAGAAGTATAATTTTATTTCACAGATCACAAACACATTCAGCTTTAATAATTATCATGAACACTGAAGGATTGTGTGTGTCATCTCTTATTACGCTATCAATGAAACGACCCAGGTTCCATCCTCGCTACTACAACTTTTCATTCTTGTTTACCTCTTGTTTAAAATGCACAAAGGAGATGAAAACTTGACTGCATTGAAAGTGTGCAAAAGGTGCAATTAAAATGTACATAAAGTGTATTTTTAGCAGACCTAAAGATAGGTTTTGTTCCTTTTTAATATCACTTTGTCCGTCTGGCCATAAAGCAGGCCTAAACCAAATAAGGTCGACAGACAGAAACTTACTTCAGGTTTGAGTTTAGTGACCTCGATCTATCTGACCGTTTTATAATTTGATAACTCTAAAACTGGTAGGTCCTTCTCATTTGGGTTAGCTTTCTCCACTTAAAGAATCATACCTTCTTTAATATGCTGTCATCGTGTTTGAACTAAGGTTTATACACTGTTAAAAACTTTATTCAAAATTGAGCAAAAAAAAATCTCAAACTGGTTCTGACGAAATTTTTATTCAATTTTGAGCAAGTTATAGTGCTCAAAAAATGAGAAAACTTTTCTCATAAAATGAAGAAATGTTTCATACTTGAGAAAAGTTTTGTCATTATTTAGCACTATCACGCTCAAAATTATATAAAAATTTCGTCCGAGCCAGTTTGAGATACATTTCAAGGTTTTAATTAGTTTTGTGTGCGTAATTTGACTAGATCAGTATAGCTTAGCCAGGGTCTATTTCGATCAAGGGGCGTAAACGTGTTCATATGGCCATGATATCGGGATATGTTTCGACTGAAGTACTATATCTTGCAGTGCTAGCATTATATCTGTATTTAGGTTTGATTGCCATATTTTAATTAAATGGGTGAATGAAAAAAAAACTTATAAAATTCCAAAAGGTGCTAGAATTAAACAGATACATTTAATCATAAATAAATTAACTAATTTCTGTTTTTCATAGAAGTTCCACAACCCAACTCGTAGTGAGAAATATTATAATCGCCTAATAGTGAATTTTGAATTCAAGTTATGATTTAGACGTTGTTTGATTTTTTTTTTTTTTAATGAACTGCTCTCCTTGTTCTCTTCCGCTATCTGTTAATACATTACGAACATTAGAGACTTTACAAGATAAACAAAAAATGGACCTTTCTTTATAACTTTGGAAAATGTGTAAAATAATAGTTATGTTTCTTCCTGTTGCAGGGCCGCAGCTCGGAGGAAGAAACGGGGGCACGTGTCCTCAGCAGACGATACGGAGAGCGCGTTGTTCGTTTTTGGATCCTTCGAACTGGCGCCACAATCAGAGTTTTCTTCCCCCTTGCAAAAATATAAGCTACGGCTTTCCCTGACATAATTTTAGCTAGAATCTTTCACTGTTTACAAACTATGACGTCATTCGCTGGAATAGTTAACTTTCTCCGTCTAATATCGTTCCCCGATATTAGATGCATCATGCACATCCGTTACCAGACATTTTTGCAAATCGAGAAAAAAAGTGGTTGTGGGTTTTAGAAGAGTTTTAAGTGGCTGTTGGTTGATTTAATTTTAATTTAAACTTCGATTTATACGTCAGACATGTAGCTATGGCCTAATCCCGCCAGGCGTCTAAGGGATGATTTTCCTGGGTGATCAATATTCTAAAGCAGGGAAGGGAATTGAAAGATTTGTCTAGGTATCATACTGATACTCAGGTCCTTTGTCTATGTACCATACTGGCATTTACCTGCTGTAACTCCGAAAATCTCCTGAAATTCTCAATCAGTATGACTAATAGCGGGACTCAAACCTTCGAAAGTGCCAACCCAAAAGCCAAGACCGCCACCACATGACCACATGCGCGTAATTTAAGATCGCTAACTTCCAATGTATTAGAATAGGGAAAACGTATGGATATAGTTGCGTATATGCAGGTGATCATGACTAAATTCAGATTCCAGACATTGTTGGAATGGAATTTTCTCTACAAATGATGAGCAATGAATCGTGTGATGTAAATTGAAACATTCAAAAATGCTAACGCAAGGTTACTCTGCTTTCAGATGGCAGAGGAATATCCGTTTCTTCGCTTCGTATTGAAATTTCGTTAACACTTTGCAAATATTTCTTCTTCTTCTAATTAATTATTATAAACTGAAATATCCCCTTATATTCATTCCACTGGAAATAGGTTAATCAAGTCATCGTTGGTTAAAAAAATCTTGTGTCCCCAAGATGTTCAACCTCCCGACGGTGATCCTCATGAGGATGGTCCTCACGCTCACATACCCTCACCCTCACCGCTTTATGATAAGGGTGAGAGTAAAATTTGAACGTGAGAGTGAGGGTGCGTGATGGTGAGGGCTGGGAGATGGGAGAGTGACGGTACATTTGCAAAGTTAGGGTGAGGGTGTGACAGTGAGGGTTGAGCGAAGGTGTGAGAGTGACGGTGTGACAGTGAGGGTTGAGCGAAGGTGTGAGGGTGAGGGTAAGGTTTGAACGTGAGGGTGTGTGCTGGTGAGGGCTGGGAGATGGAGGGTAAATTTGCAAAGTTAGGGTGAGGGTGTGACAGTGACGGCTGAGCGAAGGTGTGAGGATGAGGGTGCTGTGATGGTGAGGGCTGGGAGATGATAGAGTGAGGGTAAATTTTCAAAGTTAGGTTGAGGGTGTGACAGTGAGGGCTGATCTGAAGTGTGAGGGTGAGGGGAACGTTAGAACGTGAAGATGAGAGGGTGTGAAGGTGAGGGCTGAGAGAAGATGTTAGGGCAACGTTTTAACGCGTAGGGGTGAGAGGGTGTGAGGGTGAGCGTTGAGCGAAGGTGTGAGGGCGAGTTAAGGTTTGAACGTGAGGTTGAGGGTGTGTGGTGGTGAGGACTGGGAGATGGCAGAGTGAGGGTAAATTTGCAAAGTTAGGTTGAGGGTGTGACAATCAGGGTTGAGTGAAGGTGTGACGGTGAGGGTAAAGTTTGAACATGAGGGTGAGAGGGTATGAAAGTGAGGGCTGAGCGAAGGTATGAGGATAAGGGTAAAGCTTGAACATGAGGGTGAGAGGGTATGAAGGTGAGGGCTGAGAGAAGACGTTAGGGTGAGGACGAAACTGAAACGTGAAGGTGAGGGTGAATGAGGTTTGACGAAAATGAATACCTTTGGACTTTCCATTAATCATATACGTTGGTTTCGCAGAAAATATATCCAATTTTAGCTTAGTTGGATATCAAGTTCAGTTGTATATAGGTCTGTGGATTCGTTTCACCTGCAGCAGTAGGAAGTGAAAGACCAAAACACACATGAACGAACATATCAAGCAATCAAGCAAAGAAAAAAATTTCAAGCCAATTGCCCCTCAATACAACCTTACGCATTTGTGACGTTGCTTTGTGGATTCTTCATTTTCGGAGCTTTCCTCCTAAGCAACCCGGCAGCTGTTTCGCATTCAATTTGCTCATTCGCTCTCACACAAGACTTATGAACTGATCAAGACGAGAAACGCAAAGGATCGAGTCTAAAAAGGAGAGGGGTGAATTGAAAAATAAAAAGTGTATCCAAGCGTTACTATAGTAACAGCGGTGGCAAGAAAATAAGATTTTGGGAGAAGCACACGCTTTTTTTTCTTTAAAGGCAGAGAAAGAGACCCCCTCTTTCTCCTTCTTAAAAAAAGAAGAGAAGGAGAGAGACACTATAAGATGCAGCACCATCAGGGAAGTAGCAGAAAGAACAAATGGTAAGAACGTGTGCAACCCACCCGCGGATCTGGTACATGAAAAGTAAACGGAATAGAGAAGTGGGGAAGGGGAGTGGTTTGATCTTCCAATATAACGCGATTTCCTTTCCAATGCTTCGCTGAACCAAAAGACGAGTAAATAATAGAAACCGTGTGCGAAACCCCTAACAGTATTGCCACCTATCCAGAATTTAATAAAATTACTTTTGGAACAAAATTAAATCCCCTTTCCCCCCCAAAAAAATGCACTATATTGTAACAATTACTAACAATAATTCTTGTTATTACTATTTGTTCTAGGTATGTTAAAATATTCAAAACGTTCTTCCAGCCTGTACGAAGATAAATGACGACTCTGTTGCATAACAAGTCAGCTACATTCGGTAGGAGTGCCAAACATAGTGATTGTGACGTAAATTTGCGAAATTTTATTTTATTTTTAAGGTAAGACTTTCCTTGGAGAGTTGCTGGACTCCCACCAGATGCCTCCCCAAGTGGCGGATAGAGGAATACCCACCAGATATGGTGAGTACCGGAGAAATTCGGGACGGGCCAAAACCAGCACTGCTGCCTTGCAGTTAGTAGAGGGATCTACGAGGGGCGTTCCATATTGATTTACACTTTAGTTTTTTTTTTTTCAGGGTCCACCATTGAGTCCTGAAAGTTGGAAGGAAATAGTACTTAGGTCTGCCTTCAGGTGGAAGAACAATACAGAGACTGTAACCCCATGTACAGCACATTTCACCAACACCTGTAAGTAAGTACGTGAGCGAACAACATGGAAGGTGATCAGCAAGGACAGCGCTGGACAACTTGGTTTCTGAGGAAAGAGGGTGCACAGACTGCGGAAATTCACAAGCGATTGGTGCCAGTGTGTGGAGAGTGCGCACCGTCACCCAAAACTGTATACAACTGGGTGGACGGGTGGAGAAGTGGCCGCACAACAACGGCGAAGGGAACCAGTTCTGGAAGGAAAGTAACTGTGACAACACCAGTTAACAGTTCAAGAGTGGAGCGGCTTATTCAGGACAACAGGTGCATCACGTTCACTGAACTTGAGGCAGCCACAGAACATGCCAGACGCACTCTGTACCGCATAGTGTACGATGACCTTAAGATGGGTAAGGTGTCTGCCAGGTGGGTTCCCAAATCCCTGAATGCTGCACAAAGACAACAGCGCAAGGACGTAAGCAGTGATCTTCTGCAACGCTACAGCCAGGATCCAGAAGGCTTCATGTCCAAATTCGTTACTGGCGATGAGACTTTGCAGCACTACCATGAACCAGAGACCAAAGCCCAATCAATGCAGTGAAAGCATCAAGGCAAAGAAGTTCCGTACACAGCCCTCCGTAGATAAACTCATGGCAACAGTCTTCTGGGACAAGGATGGAATCATACTCATTGACTGGTTGGAACCCAGGACCACCATTAACAGCAAGTCATACGTGACAACGCTTCGGAGTTTGCGCCGTGCAATTCAGAGGAAACGACCAGGAAAATGGGCGAAAGGTGTGCTCCTGCAACACGACAACGCTCGTCCCCACACGATTCGGGCAACCACGACTGCTATTAATGAGCTGGAGTTCCAGGTGCTTCCACATCCACCTTATTCTCCTGACTTGGCCCCTTCTGATTACCACCTCTTCAGGGCATTGAAGAAACCGCTGCGTGGACATCATTTCGCCGACTTCCAGGAACTGCAAGACGCTGTCCGGACGTGGGTGCGACAGACTCCGAAAAAGTGGTTCGCAGAGGGCATAGAGAAGTTGCCACATCGATGGCGCAAGTGTGTAGTTCTTAATGGAGACTATGTTGAGAAAGTGGATGTATCTGCCGAGGCATAAAGGTTCTATTAAGTGTAAAAAAATAAAATAAAGTGTAAATCAATATGGAACACCCCTCGTACAAAGGCTAGAAGAAGAAGACCCCAACAGAAAACTGCTGGTACTCCAGACTGATGGTTGTACATAGGGCTAACAACCTTATTACACAAAAAAGGAAACGTTCAGAAACCAGAACCAGAGCTGGAATAGAATGGAGAAACACAGAAATAGAAATAAGCATCGGAAAAAGGACATGATTTAGGCCACGTGGAATGTACAGACGATGTTGATTATGGAAGAAATAGAAGAAATGGAAGAAATAGCTGAGGAAACTGGAATGAATAGTATAGATGTAATAGCTCTTCAGGAAATAGGGTGGCAAGGAAGCGGGAAGATAGACATGAAGAAGTACTCCTTCTAATACAGTGGCACGGAAGAGAAGACAGGATATCAAAACATAAGGAAGAAGGTGTTACAATACTTCCCGATAAACGAAAGAATGAGCAAGATAAGAATTAAAGGAAAATTTAGAAACATCACTCTCATAACGGTCTATGAACCCAGAGAAGAAAGGGAAGTAACACACAAGGAAGAATTCTATGAGAAATTAGAAGAAGTATTCGATAAAGTACCTAAGAATGACACTGTAATAATATTAGGTGATTTCAACGCTGAGGTCTGCTCTGAAGATGCTCATACTAAAGTCACCGGAAAATATTCACTTCGCGTCGAAAGCAATGAAAACGGAAATCTTATCACACAGCTTGCAATAAGGAATAGAATGACAGTAAAAAGTACATGTTTGCCACATAAAATGATAGATCTGGGAACATGGAAATCACCGGATAACAACGCAGTAAATTAGATTGACCACGTCCTAAGCTCAAGAAGAAAGAAAAATAGGGAGAATACAGAGAAACAGTTAAAATTAAAATGAACGCAAAGGAATTAGAAGAGAAGGTGACATTAGTACATAATAGATGAAATAATTTAACGGCGATAATTACTGTGACAGCGGAGTAATTGGATACAAAGAGGATATGGTTCGATGAAATGTGTAGGGAAACAATTAAACAAAAGAATGAGGCGAGAAGGAAAATGTTACAAAGAGGAACAAAAAGAAACTGGGAGATATATCGCGAAAAGAGAAGGCAGGCGAACAAAGTATGCAGATATAAGAAAAGAGAAATGAAGAACTAAATTAGAAGAAATAGAGAACCTTAGTAAAGAAAATGAGACCAGGAAACTGTACGTAGCTGTTAAGAGGATGACGAGAGGATACCAAGCGAAACCAGTAGAATGTAAGGATAAAGAGGGGCAAATGTTGGGAGAAGAAGAACAAATTTTACAAAGATGGACAGAACACTACCAAGAGCAGCTGAATCCACAGGTTGAAGAGGAAGAAGAGGGAGAGAGAATTGAAATAGAAACGGTAATCGAAAGGCCGGTGCAGAAGAAAACGGAAAGGAAAGACCAAAATCAAGAAGAAGTACCACCATCGCAGACAGAGATAGAGAAGGTAATCAAGAAACAAAGAAGTCACAAAGCACCAGGAAAAGATGGCATAACGGCAGAACAAATCAAATAGGCAGGCCCTGAGGCAAAAGCAGAAATAGGAGAAATAATAAAACAGATATGGAGAGTGGAGGAGATGCCAGCCAAACCAGTGGAAAGTAGGAACACTATGCCTTATACACAAGAAAGGCGAAAGAACAGATTGTTCAAATTACAGAGGGATCATGCATACAAAATACTCACGGAGATACTTAACGAAAGATCAAGAAGTACACTGAAAACATAATTGGAGAATACTAATGTTACTTTAGGAAGAACAGAGGAACAACAGACCAGTTATTTACGATGAAGGAGATAATAGAGATATGTTATAAGCATGGAATAGGCTTATATATTTTATTTATCGATTACAAGCAGGCTTCTGATAGCGTAAATAGGCACAAATTAGAAATACTCGAATATTATAATATACCAGCGAAACTGATCAGTCTGGTAAGAATGACCTTAGGAGAAACTACGACAAAAGCACCAATAGAACATCAAACAGGAGAAGAGTTCACGTATACAAAAGGGGTAAAGCAGGGTGATGGGTTGTCAACAACATTATTCATCTTAGCCTTACACAGAGCAATCCAGGAAGTTGATGAAAGAGGGTCAATAATCTATAAATCCAGCCAAATCTGTGCTTACACAGATGATGTAGCAATCATTCCAAGAAGTGAAAATGAACTGAAGAAGATATAAGGAAGTTTAGATAAGTTAGCAAATAAAAATGGAATGTATACAAATACACAAAAAAACAAATACATTATAACCCTCAAAGAAAGCCAAAGAAATAGAAATAGCTTAACAATAGGTAAAAGGCAATTCGAGTGTGTAAACTCATTCAGATATTTGGGATTTCCACTTGACAATCAGAGCAGAATATTAAACACAGTCAAGGAGCATATACAAGCAGGTAACAAAGCTTACTGCGTGAATATACAGCTACTGAAAAGCAAACTAATAGTTAGAAAGTCAAAATTGAAAATCTATAAAACATTGATGAGGTCAATAGTTACATATGGGTCAGAAGTTTGGACACTAACAAATGAGAGTGAATCAAATTTAAGGATATTTGAAAGGAAGGTAATGCGTAGCATTTATGGGCCAATCCAAAGGAATGAGATGTGGGAAATACGGAGCAACGAAGAAATTAATAATATCTTGGAAAATAAAGATATAGTCAGATTTATAAAGGCACAAATGCTAAGATGGTTAGGCCATGTAATGAGGATGGAAGAAGACAGACTCGCTAAGAAAATACTACATGAAATGATACTCTCAAGAAAGAAAAGGGGCAGCCAAAATCTAGATGGTTGGATGAAGTATTGAAAGATCTACAAACAATGGAAGTTCAAGGATGGAAGGAAAAACACAAGAAACAGAAAATAATGGAGGCATCTGGTGATAGAAGCCAATTCCACCCAAGAATGTAGAACTAGATGGTAAGGTAAGGAAGGTCTGTTCTTCAAACCTATTGCCAAAAAAAAAGGAAACATGACCAAGAAATGCAAGAGTATTGTTTTGAAACCCTGGATGAATACCTAAACCTTTCTCTTTCAATTAATCCCCTGGTAGCATCATGGAGAACCTGGAAGCTTGCAAACTTCTGCTTTGGTAAGCATACAGTTGATAGGACACTGAACTCTCTACCTGGATCACACATACAACTGCCTGAAGACAATTTCCGAAATAAGCTCGTAAAAATATAACGTACCAAAAACTGTAAAATTATTCCGGTTTTGGAGGGTGAACATAGTGAAATTTATCTTATATGTGTGATAGAGAGAGAATTTGCGCTCTTCAAGTCGTTTTCTTAATAATAGACGTAGTTTAGAGAGAAGTGCCGGCATTTACGACGGATGATTTGGATATGTGCATATTGTTTATTGCAGTCAGAAGAAAACAAACGACTACCTTCCTACTGTCATTGGTGAGTGACTAGAACTTTCGAGGAAAATATTTTTTTTTTTATTTTTTCGTCACATATTTCAGCTGTTTTTAGCCCATAAAAAAATATTTGTCACAGCTTTTCGCACCTAAAAATCCGCTTCTTAATGATAAGGCAGGTTAGAAGCGTGCTTCGGTTCTACTTACATGAAGGGAAGCTCCTGAAACAAATAAATAGTTTTGGAAATTGTTGAAAAGTAAGAAATTTTGATGTGAATTAATTTGTGGCTCATATATCCCAGGCCGCTAGAAGTAACAGTCCTAGGTCCAGTTATTATCACACCCACTTCAAACAGGTTTGAATTATTACACATTCAGAATAATTAAATAAGCTAGTAATATTTTTTAAACTTTTAGTACATTTAAAACAGTTTATTTTTTAAGAAAAAAGTATATTATTGTTTTTTTTTTTACAGAAGAAAGTTCCTTAACAAATGAATCAACTAGCAAATACTCTGCTAAAAATATCCTAGAAGGTCAGCAATACTGTAACTAATATATGTATTTTGGGTTGCTTATATTTCAGGGAATTTAATTAAGTAACAGTTATCCGTTAAGAGTGGAGGTGATACTCTCTGCCTACCGTTTTGTATATTGAAAATACTACTAAAGACCACCAAAAAGAAAATGTCCTTTCAAAACGTTTCATTGACATCTGTACATTCGTTCAAACATTATTGAGATAAACATATAAAATAAACATTATATCGTGATAAACACATAAAACATTATGTCGTGATAAACATAAAAGAATTATGTCGTGGGAAACATAAACCATTATGTGCTAATAAACATGGGGCATGTGTAAAGGAACTTTCGGCCTGTATAATATAGCATATCTGTGCAGTGGCGGCTTGAGGCATAGGTAACTAGTGGTTAACAAAATTCTTTCTCCATAAAGATCTTATTATACTTAACCGTAAATGAAAAGTTAAGAAAAATACATTCACATCCCCGACCTTCATATTTTAGAAGTATTTCATGACCTCTGTTGTATTCATTCAGTAGTTTTGCTTCTCCTGTACGGATAATAGAAAAGAGCGGATGAATATACGAATTCAGATTATAGATTACAATCACAAAGTTCAGTATAATTTTCTCAAAATTATACAGTTATTTCTGGGAACAGAAGTTATGAGAACAATTTTTCCCTCATACACCCTCCAATATTTCCGTGGAAAGTGTTTTTATACAGCCATAGTATTTTAGGGTATTTTTATGAGCTCGAAATAGTTATAACAAGTCAACAGAATTGTAATTTGAATTTTTTATGATTATAAATTGTTCGTGTAATCGCTTCCTTACTGCACTGTACCAAGATTAGAAGACATCTTTGGTTCTATTTGATTATTATGATGGAAATGACTGCAATGATGAATGATGATACGCAATTAGTACTTTTTCTCATTTTCGCAGTTAAACTCTCACAACGTTCCATCGGAAGAAGCATTCAGGCAATCTCTAAGTTTTAAGGGAATCATTCGGTGAGAATCCTCGGTCATCTACTACTGAATATCGACTTCACATACTTGAATAATTTTACGGTTTCAGTTAAGACAAATATTGAGTTAGCTAGACACCTGCATATTTTTTTGCTTTTCATCAGTGATTCTGCCAGACCACCCTCTGTGATGATGTTACCCCCAAATTCCCTCCCCAACTTTAAGATATTTACAGTGAAAAATAGATAGAAACCACTCCACTTGTACGTTCTCAATTTTGATCCCCCCAAAACTGAAAATTCTGGCGGTATCTCATTTCATTTTGGTGAACAATATTTCAGTACTATCACGTTGTGCTAGCAACAGTGTTTTATTGTGCCATTTTTAGAGAGGGGAGGGAATTTTCTCAGATATGTACTACACAGCAACGGTTTTCAACAGCCAGTCCACGGCCCAGTACCGATGTGCGAAATTATTTATCACAGATTAGTGGCCAGGGGCTAATTTAAAGGTATCAGACCTATTATCTATAACAAATTTTTCATTCTATAACAGGAAACTTTAAGTGTATAATTTATTTTGTAGATTTTGACAGCTAAAATTGTATGTTTGAATTTACTTTCAACGACTTATAGACCGTGAAAATATGCTGCCATCTGTTGAAGTTCAAATAAACTGTAAATCGACTATCATCTTTATTTGAGATATTCTAGAATTTCAGACTTATCTCATTATTTGTGGAAAAGTTCGAAAATTTCTGTAACGACTATAAATGTGGGGTGGATATGTAGTATACTGTATCATTGTCGTCTCGTATAGAATTTCACAATTTGTGTGGATTTTTTTGTGGATTCTAGTCTTTCAAGACAAAAATTATCTAAAATAAATTAATAAAGGCCATGGATTTATTGTAGGTACATTTTAAAATGTCATGGTTGCCAAACGGCCGTAGCCTAGTTGGTAGAGCGTTGGATTTACAATCGGAAGATCTCGGGAACAATCCCAGCGGCTGCCAATCCTGTCTGAGGACTTTCTCCAGTCACAGCAGGCTAATGCCGGGATGGTACCTATAAACTAGGCCGACTATCTTTGAACAAGACGGATGTAAGCCATTTATCTTACCTAGCTTCCAACATCATCTCCCACCCCCTATTCGTGGCAGTGACGTGGGAGGAGGCAGCAGCACTACCTCCTTATGTCTCTAATATAATTTTTTTTCGTTGTACGAAATTCCAATTCTGCTCCAAGAAATTCAAGCCTAAAATGTTCAAACTTCAGAAAAGAAGGTTCATAACCATTTCAAGAGATCTGTCCGTTTCAATTTTTCTTGTTCATTGTTGAAAGAGCTTCATTGTTATAGGTTTGAACGTTTACTACAACAATTAAAATGACTTCAACAATTAACAAAAAGGAAAAGAAAAATTTGGCACGGATAGTACTCATGAAATGGTTTGAGTTCTCCGAAAGTTTGAATTCTCTAGGCTTGAATTTGTAGGAACAGCACTTCAATTTTGTTGCATTTGAATTTTATTTATGACCTTCAGGATCAGGACGGGATAGGGTGGGGGAAAGGATGTTGAAAGGAAGACGGCCAGGGCCTTTTCAGGTACCATCTCGACATTTGCCTAGTGTTACAGCAGAAGAAAAACACTGAAAAAACTAAGTTACGATGGGCAGCCTGTGGGATCGTTCCTGAATCCTAAGACAACGCTGTACCAACTGAGCTACGGTCGCTCGGTTCGCAATTTTGTAGAACGAAAAATTTACATGAGAGAGATACAGAATTTGTGCTGTCATCTAGCGTTGCTTTATAAAATATTAGACTGTTTAGTAGACGGAACATTGGGCAGTTGAAGTGCAATAAGGACTGTACAAATGCCACCAATGAACATGAATGACTCCGGAGTGCTATATTTTTTCTGTTCAGATGGCGCTCGGGAAGGAGATACTGGCTGTTCCTCTCTGCAATGAAAAGGAACGGTGTCAATTGCAGGGGCTGAGCCGCCCTCACAATTATTCTCTTACAAAAGAAACGAAATTTGAAAAAAAAAAAAAAAAATGGGGTCTGCTTTTGCGTTTCTGTTCCCTGTCAGTTGCTTCTGAATTGAGTATTGAAAAATCTGTTCTAGAAGGGGAGACCAAAAGAAAAGCAATGGGATAAAGCAGGGAGCAGTTTTAATGAAATCTCTGCAGAACCAGAATTCTTTTATATAGTTATTTAATCCTGCTGTCATGTGTTGAGGAACTTGTCTTTCAGCTGGCGCCTACCACTTCAAGAAGTAGGTATAAATAGGCAATTCAAGATGGACTATTTCTTAAAGAAATCTTCACAGTGTTGCCAAACTCTCAGGTTATATTAATTGTATTTCTCAATAGCCAAGATTATTCTTTACCAATAAAGAAATATTTTCTTGTGTTATCGTTGTCGTCATTCCTATCATTTTTTGGATTGAACTCAAATACAGTTGGATTGGACATATTACGAAACGGACGTACAAGGTCGGTGGTCTCAAGGACACTTCGAAAGTCCACACCGAGCCGACGTACATCATCAGTAGTAGCATTT
>JAGDQP010007794.1:0-16554 GCA_022664845.1 Lepisma saccharinum | reverse complement strand
GACGCTGGATTCCCACACAGGAATGTCAGAATGTCCATCTGTTTTTCGTCCACTTGGTTTCCTATTTCACCCTGCTGGAGGTTCAGAGTGGATGGTGGAAGATGGGAAACACAGAAAACCAACATTCCAAAAAGCGAATATTATTATGGCGTCGTTTAGATCTGCTATAAGGGCTCATTTTCAAATCCGCTTGCGATTAGGGTGAATAGCCAATTGAAACACGTGGTGTAGTTTTATTACGTGTTGTAACACGCGTTTGCATTGCCCATTCACCCAAATCGCAAGCAACGCAAGCGGGCTTGAAAATGAGTCCTAACATGTAAGACCCAACAGCGGATTGGCACGACGTCTTTGAAACATCAAGCGACAAGATGGCGCTTTTCAGTGATTAAAAAATAACTCAAAATTTTGGATCCATCCTCGGACTTCATGTTTAAACAAATAGAGGAAAATAAAACGGTAAAATATTACTTATTAAAATATGTGAAGATTCCCAAAAGTATGTTGCGTTTTATGTATCTAAAACATTTCAATAAAATAATAACTGTTACTATTTACTTCATTTTTTATTCTTACTTAAATTCCTTGGTTTTACGTGTTATTTTTTTATTTACATGAAGATGAACTTCTGTATTTCGATTGAAAGCTTAAACACAAGACTGTTTTCACCTGTTCTTCTGATCTATTTAACCCCTTCTGATCGAAATAGGCCTAGTCCCGTGCTACCTTCTGTGGCATTATAAAAAACACTGAACCAAATATCAAGCATGAAGAAACAAATTTTAGCTAATATCCACCGGTAGCCATCTTGATTCGTAATGGTGTGCGAAAATATCCGAGTTTTAAGCTAATCGTTTTATTTAAAAGGAAATTTAAGGGGTAGTTTAAAGGGTTTCTATCAACTATCATAGATTAAGAAGACCATTAATCATATTATTTACATTTGCACGATTAATAAACAGCGTTAATTACAATCGTAATACTAGGACCGTCCTTTCTTCTTAAAACACATTAAATTAATAAGAAGAAAGACATTCACAGAGCAAATAAAACATGTTAGGCATTCATTTTACACCTTAATTTTTCTTTCTCGTCCAATTTTCCACCTGGCAAGCCTAAAACTGACCACAAACAAAAACATAATGACACACAAAAAAGAAAAAAATGAAAGAAAAAAAATGTGTAAACAAAGAAAAGACAAATTATCTTTAGCGGCAAAATAATTTATGATATAGTGTTACCTGGAGAAGCAAAGAGGTCTTTTTAACGGTGTACACAAAGCTGTCTTTCACTTTCAAAACAAGCTGTCAAGGTAGACATTCAGAGTTTTTTTCCTTGAGTGTTTTTTTTTTTTTAAACCTTCTGTTGCTCTTACTCTCGCCAAACTATAGAAGGTGTTTCAGGTAGACATGCGCAAAGGAGTACATAGTTTTACGGACTATGGACCGCATGGCGGTTGTCTTAGCGCATGTTGTCTGTTTCTTTGTGTTAATTAAAGCCGATTTTTTTCTTTTTCCGTTTCTATTCACCTGGGCATTTCGGTTATTATTATTATTATTATTTGTTTTGTTTCTCCCTTACGTGATAACACACTTGGAACAATATAAATGTTGTGATTTGGTTTCATGCTTTTCCTGCTACAGTAGTACATGTTCCGTTTCGTGTTGATTCGGAACCGGAACCGATTGTGCAGGTGACGGAACCTGAAAAGAAGGAGGAAAAAAAAAAAGCATGGGTTTCTTGTTTCTTGATATATTTTTAATGACTTAATTCACTTGAAACATTGACTTACAATTAATCATCTATCAAACTGGTTCAATTGGTTCGTCCCATTTTTTTTCTTCTTTTTTTAAAGCCAATATAATCAGAATGTTGTTGACTGACCTAGCCTTGCTTGTTGAATATCAAACAGCAGCGAGCGTGCACTGACAATTTTTAGGATACGTGCTGGTCCATGAGACTTCGGTTCTTGGGAACCCGCAGAGATTTTACCACAACATCAAATGTCTATGTTAAGAACTGTAGATAGAGACGTAAGATACATGTTTGCAAGTTTTTAGTTGTTTTTTAGAGCATAATCCCCATAAAACTGAAGCGGGATATAGAGAGTGTATGGTGGAGGTTCAAAATCTCTGCGTATATCATAATCAGAATGTTAATTTTTTTGAAAAAACATTAAATTCTTCACGGAAAAGATGGTACTCTCTTTCAAACGGTACAAAGACAAAATTTAAAAAGCATACGTCGTAAGAACTTTACAAAAGTACACACACTGTTTATTTGTCCAATTTGCTATTTTGTTATTGGAGTGAAGCAATCAGTGCGCCATAAGGGGTCACTGCACTTTGTAATTTGTGTGTAATAGCACTTCTAATCCGAAACGGTTTATCCTGAATTTTGCACAGTGAAGATAGATGTCGTTGAGTAGAATTTTAGACAACCAAATTGAAAATCGGACAAAACACAGAGGAATGATCACAGGAAAACTCACCTCCATGAACTACTTCGCAGCATAATTCAACTCGTATGTGGTCAACAGATGGCAGACAAAACTACATTGAAAAATGTTTTCACTACCCTATACAGAGGTAAGTAAGTGAAGTCATGGAATCTTATTTTATTACAACGTATTTTATTTTTTTTTATTTTATTTATTTTGTTATCGAATGTTTCAGGTAACATCGTCTTTTAGTATAATGTTATGAAATTTTATTAAGATGTAACTTCGTTTTGTCGGTGTTAACTTCGCTTCGATTTAAGAAAAATTGTATCGTTCTTTCATGTTCTTCTTTGTGCAGTAGCGATATCGTAACTAATAAGGGTTTAACCGAGATGTGATTATTGGAGCGTAAAGTAAAGAAATGAATTTCACTTTAGTCAATTTCGCTCCAAATTTGTAATTATTAATGCGTACCTAGATATAATAATCGGCAAGAGCGTCGATCCTACGGGGACTTTGGGGCCCCTGGCCCCCCAAAGTTGAAATGGTTCCCCCTAATGTGGGGGGGGGGGTGAAATGCTAAGTTGAAGTAGGTTTTCCTGTTTCCACAGTACATGGTCATACTAATACGTATCTCCCTTTGAAAAAAAAATATTTTGTTGATAAATGCCACATCTGGACGCCCCCACAAAAAAAAAACACAGACCTGAATGGGCTCGTACAAACCCACACAGCGCACAATGTTGAATTAACGTTTTATAAACGTTGAAAACGTTGAATTTTGACAATGTTGTATTTGGTGACGTTGAATTGTACGTTTTATCAACGTAATTTAATAAACGTTTAAAGAATGACCAGTATTAAACGTTGAATTTAAATTGTGCTTTTAAAGCTTGGTGGATGGAAAGCACAACGTTTCTTAAACGTTTATTCAACGTTGAATGTTTGTGAGTTTTCCTAATCTACAGAAACACAATTTTCAGTTCTAGTTTTATGCTTAAACTTCACTAGGTGTTATATAATATCATTTTTCCTTGATGGAAATGCACTTCTATTTGACATTCATACAATACCTACGCTATGCGTTTGTCTTTTGTTCTCTCAAGTCTTAATGGAAGGCGCTTCTTCTTTGTCTGCTGACAACTGCAACGGTGTGGAGGAGCCGGAAGGTGGTTTAGTTTGAGGAAGGATGAAAGAAAATATAATAGAAAAGGGGAATGACATCATGTGATTATAATCTTATTTTCCTATGTTTTATCAGTTATGTGTGTTTAAGTTTTCGCCAATCCGAGGAAATCAGTAGTAAACAGGATCAAGTGATTAAGGAGATGTACTTTCAATACGCTATATTTCAGTATCAAGACGCAGTTATACACGATGTATAACGTGCAAGATGTTGCATGCTTTATAATATCGGTCGCATGAACAAGATACCTGGAAATCAGTCGCGCAGGGTGTAGAGAACTGGTCCATTCTATGGTGTTAAGTTACACATAGTACAGAAGCAGCTTATTGGTTATGTAAATAATGCTATTAAATTGCCCTTCTACACGAGAAAAAAAAACTTGCTTTTGTACACGTTGGTGAAAGTGTGAAAAGTATAATCGAAGAGTAGTAGCGAGATCAACTAAGCAACCATAGATAGCCCTGTTGCTAGAGTATTATTTCACATTTGGAAGGTTCTCCTGGGTTCACTCCGAGCAGCCTCCCCTCCTATTACCGGGACGGTATCTTCAAATTGGGTCTTAGCCTGCTTCGATCCCACGTCCTTTAACCTATGCTATCCTGTGTGTGACAAATATGTCTAAAAGCCATAAATAAAATTTAAATTTAAGTAGGAGGGTGGACAGAAAGAAAAAGTCAAATAGCAACTCATTTACGTTGGCAGGTATTGTTTTTCTCCAGTGTGGTTATGTATAAATTCATATTAGGGTGACGGTACCAGTTTCTGTCCACTAGAGTTTTGAAAGTAAATAAAGCTTCTGATGAGTGGATCGTCCAACTCATGTTTCTACTAAATCGTTTCGATGTTCAGAAGCAGGTTGCATTCTCATTGACTGTTTCAAATTGTGTGTGACTCAGTTATTCAGTGTTGAAGTGTTGAACACATACATTCAATATCCATTGTCTCCGTCGTTAGTAGGTAGAGGAAGCGCAGTTATGTATCGATGAAGCTTTTAAAACTAGCATACAGGTGTTAGCCATAGATAGATCCACAGACGTTGAAAGAGGAAACATTGGTAATCACAGTAGAAAAAAATATGTTTATTGAGTATTATGGCAGGTAGTTATTGCATCCTGTACTGGCCATTATGGCTGTTAACTGGAATTAATGTATCGCACCGGTTTCCGGCAACCGGAAAAACTATCGCAGAATGGGATGAAGATGACCAATATTCAGTTTTTAACCATTCTCTCAACATTAACTATTTATTTATGTGATGGTGATGTGTGTTGTGCCCTAAGAAAGGTTCCTGGGCACGTGAACCGATAGTGGTTTGTTATTGCTTTCCATCGGATGAATATGTAGTAAGGCCGGGACCTACAGTTTACCGTGGGCTCTGAGCTTTCTGTGTCTCCACCGGGAATCAAACCCGAGACCCATTGATTACAAGGCAGGGAGTCTTACCACTCATCCTCCCAAAAGGGTCTGGATTAGAGAATGGATTAATGGAGAAGGGACTTTTAAGAAAGGTACGAAATTTGTCCTGAAGATCGAATTTTGCTTCTCTCTAAACGTTGTATAAACGTTGAATGAACGTTTATACAACGTTTTGTAACGTTGAATCAACGTCAATGCTAAAATAAAGTTGCGGAAAAGGTTTAATTCAATGTCTTTAAAACGTTTATTAAACGTCATATTCAACGTTGAATCAACATTTCTTAGAACACTAACCCGATAGTTGTATAAACGTGGAATCGACGTAAATTCAACCAAGATTCAACGTTTATTAAACATTTAAGGAAAAGTTGAATAAACGTTTATTTAACGTGATTGTGCTGTGTGGGAAGTTACACAGAAATCGGCGCCCTTGATCATCGGACCCAAATACGAAATCTTGTTTAATGAAATGACAGTCTGAATGCTATTAGAGGAAGATATTAGTTTCAAATATTTATACAGAAAGAAAAAACTTGAGGACAGGGATTCCACCAGACTCCAAACCAAACCGTGGAGCACGTCCGAACTTTGGCGTTACATCCCCAAACTAAAAAATTGCTGATCCCTGCTTGAGGGTAGCTTTTATACTGCACACAGAAACCACACAAACGCATATAAGGTAAGTATCTCCGAAACCAGTCGTCAGATGGCGGCACCAGTGAGCAAATATGACCACACATAGTGAAACGACGCCATAACCACAGGACACTAACTTGTAAGAAGCAATCAAGATAACTAGTGCTCCAAAGAGTGAGTGCGGAAATTTAGACGAACGTAAGTGGGACTACGAATTGATAACATATTGTAACAAAACAACAGGTACTTTGTTTGTTTCTCTACTCAGCTACATGTAATTCACAGACTGTTCTGAAGCACAAAGTCATTACCAGAGCAAAAATGAGATGCGACATCTCTCTCCCCTATATTGAGAAGAGATGCCTCACTTTTAATGAGGAGAGATGTCGCATTAACCAAAGCACAACTAGAAGAGAATTGAAACATTATGTTGGGATGCAGGTCATCACAGGAACACAGAGACGAGTAGAAAAATAGCAGCTGGGCCCCCAGGAATAACCCGTCAACGTAAAAATGCTATTTGCTATAACAGTACATAGTTCCAATGTATGAAGATATTTACGCATGTTTATATTACGTTATGTAAATTCTTCTTTTCTCTTTATATTTGTGGTCAGCAGATGGCAGCATATTTGTTTATAAAAAAACTTAGACATTAGAGGTTTATTGTTTTTAGGTAATCGAATTATATTTTGTCAATTAGACGTAGAATTATTGTTTTTATATACTGACGTATGTTTAAAGAAGTTGCTTAAAGAATTTTGTAAAATATTGCACTTGAATGTGTAGTCTTGCATATATTAGTGTGAGACTTTGTTAAGAGTAATACGAGACCGCTGGGCACGAGGATAACTAAGCTAGCCTAGCTTTAGATGGTTAGCGTGCTAACGAGGACCCTGAGTAGCATTCGCACAGGCGAGAAAAGTACGCATACCGCTGAACTAGGATCGACGGCGTTATTCAGCGTCGGAGGGTGAAGTTAGTCAGAGGTAGCAGTCATTGCACAAAGACTGATCATCTCATTATCAACACAATAGTACACCCTGACTGTGTTTAATTGTAACCTCCGTTTTGCTTACTTCATCGTAGTCCTAGGGCCTCTGGCCCTAAATTCTATCATCATGGCAGATAAACAGCAATCTGGTCATCATAAACTTCCAGTTGCAGTAGTACCAGGGCCTCCACCATACTCCACACTAGGGAACATCAGCAAACACCGACGCAGCTTACAGGAAGCAGCTACTCGATCACGCTCTAGATCGCCAGCTAACAGCAGATCAGGCCATATAATTCCCTCGTCACCACCGAAGAAAAAATCTCACACTATCAGTGATACAGATTCAGAAGAGGGCCATCAGATGGACATCAACAACACAGACGAATATCCATATCTCCCAGGTCAGGATCCGAAAACGACTTCATTCCTTCTCACTAATTATGATACTAAATTTCAAAATCCAAAATTGCTATTTCAACAGTTCACTAAATACGTGTCACGAGATCGAATAGGACGAATCATACCAACGCGCAACGGAATCATCATCCACTCTCCAGACTCTAATTTAGCAACCATGATCAGGAACAAACATAGTTTTGAAATCTTTGGGCAAACAGCAAACATGACACGTATGGACACAAAACGGACACGTCAACCACCGCCGCCCAGAAAAACACCTACATTATCGGTAGTAATCCGTGGCGTCGAACCTACAATTACCGATATTGAAGCCGAAGCAGAGTTGAAAGAAGAAGGCCATTCAATTACAAAGTGTCTGCATCAAAACAAAAAACGGCGGCCCCACCTACATGGTGCGTGTGATCACTCCTAGCCAAGAAACCATAGATGACTTACTTTCAAACGGTGCGTATATATACAGGAGACGATATAGGGTGGAGCCTTCTCATACACCACCACCACTTCCCATAAGATGTGAAAAGTGCCAGCAATACAATACCCACCACACTTCACAATGCCAAAACGATATCAAATGCGGTTACTGTTCAGGCTCACACAACACAAAATCATGCACAAATATGAAACAGCCACCAAAATGTACTACTTGCGGGGAATCACATCCAACGTTTAGTTATAAATGCAAAGCTCGACCAGCACCAGAACCTAACAAGCCAGAACTCATAGTACCCATTCGCACCACTGAAACTAAACAACCAGAAACTATCGCAGTTACTTCTGTATATCAACCCATAAGTATTTCCCAAGTTCTAGCTTTCATCACTGTAGCCCTACAAAACATACATCCATTCCAGCGTCCATTCATTCTACAACAGATCCAACACGCAGCAAAGACAATCTTCAATGTTAGCTTTAACGCAACTTACTCCGGACCGTATGCACACTTCCATGCCAGCGCACTTGAAACCGAAGTTTAACACCATAAAAGATTCCAACATAAACATGCAGAAGATTATGGCTTTAGCTTTAGTGTTTTTGTTCATCAACATCCGCTCTCTCTCAGCACACAAAGATATTTTTGAACAATTACTATTAGAAGAAAACGTTAACGCCTTTTTGCTAAATGAAACTCATATGAAACCAAATACATCAGTCAAAATACCGCGTTTTGCACTACAACGATGTGACAGTACACAGCCAGCCTTACGCGCAAATGGAGGTACAGCAATAGGATTTTCACCAACCATTACTCACCGTCAACACACACTTCAAATGCCAGAGTTACCTGAATATTCAATTACTACACTGTATTATAAACACAACTACGTTACTCTAGCCACCATCTATGTCCGGCCCGGCCATTTTATTCCCTATATTTTTTTCGCCCACATATCAAACAATTTTACCAATTACATCATCATGGCCGATATTAACTTTCAGAGCCGACCAAATCGACATAAACTTAACTTCAGTAATTTCATAGAATACCAGACTACCGGAACACTTCACCACCTTCCAAAATCCACCAGACCTATTTCCAATACAACCCCTGACATTGTAATTACCTCCACCAATATCGCCCATCGTAGTGCAGTTGAAATCCTTGACCTCATGGGCAGCGACCATGCCCCGATCAAACTCACCGTTCACTGTAACCAAAACCCCCTCCCCCAACAAAACGTTCCGCTCCGACAAGTGCTTAGATTCGACAAAGCAGATTGGGAAGGGTACAGGGAATATGTTGAAACACATACCGCAACATGTGAAACTCCAGATACTGAAGATGCACTCTATGATACCATAGACACTATAACCACCACCCCACATACAGCTACAGCTAAATTTATCCCACAAGGCCTAATTCATCCATACAAAACTACATTACCACCCAACTACCTCACATTAATCAAACGTTCTCGCCAATTCTTCCGCGACTATCAACGAACAGGAAACCCGGACTCACTACGACTTCACCGCCAATTACAACGAACTGTCCGAAACTACATTAAAGCATACAAGTTGAGACAATGGGTTAAGACATGCAACACATTGGCAGCCACATCCCATCCCACCAAATACTGGAAACGGTTTAACACTCTCACTGGTAAATACTCCAAATCCGCATACCCACTTATTCAGGATAACCAAGCACTACATTCAGACAACGACAAGGCTGATGCTTTCGCCGACTACCTGCAGGAAATATTCACACCAACACCTCCATTTAATCCGTTCAGACAACACCCTGCAAATCGATTAAACATTGCTTCTCCTCATCTACAACCAAATCTCGATCACCCTCTACCAGATCACCCACTTACTGCACCCATCACTCCAGAAGAAATCACGACCATACTTAAGTATAAAAGAAAATCAGCTCCTGGAATTGACACCATAACATACCGTCATCTGAAAGAAGCACCCATTTCATTAATTCAACTACTCGCCACTATCTACACTTTCATCCTACGCACAGGCTTTTATCCCCTATCATGGAAAACATCCAAAACATTAATGTTCCTCAAACCACAAAAAACACCAAATTCCGTTACGTCCTACAGACCAATCCAATTAACTTCCACATTTAGCAAAACTCTAGAAAAAATCATAGTACAACGACTTCATATTCATCTCGAACAACATAACCTCCTCCCACTCCATCAAGCCGGCTTCCGTCCATCGTATAGCATAAATGACCAACTACTCCGACTTTCCAATCTGATCTCTAATCACTATAATACATCACGTCCTTCCTGCTTGGTCTTATTTGATTTAGAGAAAGCATTCGATAAAGTATGGCATAGAGCCCTCATTTACAAACTGCAATCATTCCAACTTCCCCTCACCTACATACGACTCATTTTTAATTTCCTCACAAATAGACTTGCATACATATCCATTAACGACAGCACCTCCCATCCTATTTTCCTTCACTGTGGCGTTCCTCAAGGTTCCGCATTATCTCCTGTACTCTACCTTTTATTCGTTGCCGACCTACCCCCACTACCTCCAAATATACACCTCTTTCAGTATGCAGATGATACGGCTTTTCTTGCACTCAGTAAAACCATTCAGCACATCAATCGCACAATGAATGAAGCAATACACATTTTCACTTCCTGGTGCAGTAAGTGGGGCCTCACAATCAACTCACGTAAAACGCAGGCGATTCTATTCATCCCACCGAAACATCGTTCCCGAGTTCATCGAAATCCATCCAAACTCTCCTTAACAGTCTTGCATGAACCAATAAAACCATCAAAACAAGTAACATATCTTGGTCTCATACTTGATCACCATCTCACGTGGCGTCCTCATTTAAATAACGTCATTAGCAAAGCTTACAACCGTCTCAACCTCCTAAAACGACTTACCGGAACAACTTGGGGATTAAAATCACAGACCATTATAAACACATATAAAGTTTTTCTTCGACCAGTGCTCACGTATGGATTCACCGCTTGGATCGCAGCAAACCACAAAATCTACCAGAAACTCCAAATAATGGAACGACATGCCCTGCGAATCGCATTCCGGATAAAACTTCCCAGCCCAACCCAGGAATTATACGATAGAATAAACTTTCCACATCTACTTCAGCATCTAGAAACCCAACGCCTTAAATACATCACTAAACGTCTGGAAACACATCACCTACTTTTCTACGACATAATAAATTCACACGAACACTTTCTTGCCCAACCCACGCATACACATACTCCACTATCATTACTATTCTCCATCTACCAATACATACTCACACCAAACCATCCGGACTTTAACCAAGCCACTGCTCTAAGCATCCCTAACATACCTCATTATATCACACCCACATTTACTGCACAGTAATCATCATTGTATTAACAGGGCTGCATTTGTCTCTCATTATGCTCAGAGATGCCCCTGAGCAAGAAGATGATCACCCATATGTCTAAGTATTAAAGTCTTGTGGCGTCAAACTGCACCTCACTTCCATTTCTCATATTATCATCATCAAACCTCCTAAACAGTATGATTATGAGAAAATTCTCATAATGACCCATGAAATGATTAAGAGTATAATAAAGAAACAAAAAAGTATAGCATTTCCTATATAACACATTGACCGACTACCTTACTTAAATCCTCCCTTACCTTCATAACCCTTCCTGAAAAGAAGGTGTAGCCTTCTACCGGGTGCTAGCCATGGCTAGCAAAAAAAAAAAAAAGGCAAGAGTCAACGATAGCCCATTCCCCCCCCCCTAATACTCTACGTAATGAAATGAGTTTGAATTTACTTATTTTCAAAACAAGTTGTTCTAAATAAGAGGAATAAATAATGTTTACATTTTTATTGTTTACATTTTCCGTCCTGTGGTATATAGCGGAGGTGCTACAACTGTACCTTAAAGTAAACGTACGAGTATCTTAGCTGACTCAAAATTACTCTGAATGTTGCCTTAGTATGTACGTATAATCAAGTATAACTTCCATGTCATTTACATTGTAAGTTGTCATTTATTAAATATAGTATAACTTGTGCCATTTTTCGCTTGCTCCTTCATTACGCTATCCACAAGAACAAAGAACTAAACACACAGTTCTTCTACCACCAAGTAACCAGAAAAAGAAATAGTATCACACAGCTCTGGGTGTAAATAGTACTATTCATCCGGTGTTGAGCGCACAGAACAATGAGGTATACAGAGAAAAAAATAAAGATCGCATGTAGCATATATGCTACCCACGACCATGGGCGGATATATTGGGGGACATTGCCTCCCCAGTCATTTCAGAATGTCTATGAGAACCCCCAGAATAGCTTCCCCCCTTAAAGTAATTTCCCCCCAGGGTCTCTCTCCTAAATCCTGAAATAGCTTCCCTAATATGTATGATTATGAGGTAAACTCATAATAACCCGTGATGTTAAGAAACATTATAATGAAAAAAAAAAAAGGTTTATAAAAACCTAACAGACCAACCATTATCCTCGCAACTCGCTTTTCCTTTCAACCTCTGTTGCCAGATAAAAGGTGTCTCTCTTTGTGGGAGAATAGTCTCGGCTAACATGAAATTAATACGCACAATAAGGGAAGCAACGTACCTGGTTCGTTTTCTAACAAAACTACCCAGAAACAATAGACGATCTAGTTCATCACGGAGCTTACATATACAAACGCAGATTCCGACTCGAACCATCTAACTCTCCACCTCCATTACTGATCCGGTGCGAGCACTGCCAACAATACATCGTTCACCATACAGCGAACTGCATTAATGAAAACAAATCCGGATATTGGTCGGGACCGCACCCTACTAGATCATATACAAACATGCAGAATCTCCCAAAATCCACCACCTAAAGTGAAGCACACCCGACGTTCAGCTACAAGTGTAAACACGTCCAGCTCCAGAACCTACAAACCCCGAATTTACTGTGCCAATTCGCACTTCGGAAATAGCCAATAAAGACAATATTACCGTGACTTTCGTAATTCGTATACCAACCTGTTAACCTAGATCAACTATTAGCATTCATTACTGTCACCGTTTACAAAATGTCCACCCTTTTCAAACGCACTTCATCTTACTTCAGATCGAACATGCAGTAAAAACCACATCACATGTGAACTTCAACGCAACTTACTCCGGCTCATATGCTCACTAGTCACTTTGATGCGCATGCACTTGAAGGAGAAGTTTAAATTGCACAGCAACACCAAACACAAGAGAATAATTATCGCATTAGTATTTTTATTTCTGAACATCAGATCGCTACCAACAAACAAACTTCTGTTTGAACAACTACTCTTAGAAGAAATTGCCAATGCCTTCCTACTTAATGAAATTAATATCACACCTCAAATACACTTCAAAATACCAATATTACGTCAAGACTGTCAACTTGAATTCTCACCTCATGCACCATACCGACAATACCAACCACAAATGCCCAATCTTCCTGAACACCTCATAACCACTATGTACTACATACAACCTTAGCAACAATGTGCATGCATCCAATATCAACTGACTGTATATCCAATAATTTTAGGACATACAAAATCATGACACACATAAACGTTCACAGTCACTCCGAAGGTGAAAAGAGGAACTTCTACAACTTCATAGAATATCATACGACCGGAACAATTCACAATCTACCAAACTTTTCAAACAATTCAAATAAACGATTCAAACAATCCAAACAATTCAAACCTCGACTAGTCTCAAACGCCACATCCGACATCGTCATCAGTTCCACTAAAGTGACTCGTAGCACTACTGAAGTTATTGATCTACTAGGAAGTTACCACCCACCACCAAAACTCACTACAATGCCAACAGAGACCAATGCAAAATACTAACATCACACCAAGACAAATACCACGATACGATAAAGCAAACGGGATGGGTACAGAGACTTCATTGAAACCAAATCAGACCCACAAGCTCAAATAACCAGCGAAGACAAACTATACGATACTCTTGACATCATTAACAAAACACTTCAACAACCAAATAATAAATTCATACCGACAAGTACTATACACCCATATCGACTCAATCTACCTCCTCAATACTTACCACCAATCAGACAAATGTACCGTGACTACAAACATACCGGTAATCCAGAATCACTGCGTTTACATAGACAATTGCAACGAACAGTATATAATTATGTTAAAGCTTACAAATTAAGACAGTGGGTAAAAACATGTAATCACTTAGCAGACGAAAACCATACAAAAAATACTGGCAATGATTCGACGCCCTCACCGGGAAATATATAGTAAAACATCATGTCCTGTATTACAAAATAAACAAGCACTCCACATGGATAAGGAAAATGTAGATGCATTTGCAACATACCTCCAGGACTTCTTGACACTCACTATACCCGTAAAACCATTCAGAATGTAACAAACCTCCTTCGATTTACCCCTTCGCTGGATGGAACTTTCTGTAATTAAGGATTTCTTGCGAACAAGCGCCTCCACTATAGATTAACAGAAGTGTCATGCAGGAAAGAAATATATCTAGTGACTTGTCACATAGGCGGGATCATTACGCAAGACCCCACAAATAATTTGCTCTCGCTAGAGGTAATAGGTTTGGATATTAATATCAATTGAAATGCATGAAATCAATTTGAATAAAATATGTCATGAACAATAAGAAAAATAGCATACAGTTCTATATACATAACTCGAAACTTGCACTGCAATATCTTTCTTATTTGCACTGATATTCGATACTTTGAATATTTCGATACTCAAATCTGAATATAGTCGAACCAAGTCGAACATGCATTTTACATACAATGTAAATCATATAACTTTGGGTTTGTTGAACATTCTAATCTTAAGATGAAAGCAAATTCCAACGTGTCACCTAAAGGACAGGAATGCCTACAATGAATTAAATCCATGTGTCCTTGAGAACAAATTAATCTTCGAAGATACTCGTACAAAAAGGCAATTAATCAACTTTGAGATTATCCGAAACGCGAAATGGCGGATCTGGGTTTCAAAGACACGTGGTATCCGACTAGGTTCAAACCCTAGCACGCCGGTCTTATGAATCCTCTTCAAGTCCGAACAAAAATATATTTAGAATTAAAGCAGAACTGTTGAATCTTAGAACATACATTATGCAATATTCGCGTAATATCCTTACAAGTTTTCGCACAACGACATTCAATTGTCCACGTGGTCTCACTTGAATTGACCCGCAAATTATTCCATCGCCTAAGAGTATTGGGATTATATAACGTTCACCAATCCTAACTAACTGATGCAACAAATATAAAAACTTTATGCAAACTAAGCCACTATTGATCCAATCCAGGAAAGGCAAGTGTAAGTTACTGGAAAGCCTCATGCACCCAGACCTGGAAATTCCCCGCAATAAATTTTCTAGCTTGCTGTAACTCACAAAACTATTCGCGATTATATTGAAGATACAAATTAGAAGCGTAATATATGTAATAATCGATCTGATAATCAAAATTCTATCCTTCACACGCACCTCTACGTTAGTAACTTTCCAACATGAAGCAAACTCACCCTTTGGGATGTCGAAACGTAAGTCGTCATTAACTCGTAGCAAATATGAAATATTTCAAATCCATACGATCCATAATGATATCTCAAGGCAAAGGCATAAACTTCCTTGGAATATTTCTACGTACATGAGGTAACACTAATTCGAAAATACATCAATTCTTAAATATATCAGAAGCGATTACACAAATGTTTCGCCTAATATACACATGTTTCACCTAGTTAACCAAAATCGAGAATGGCGGCTTATGGCAAGCCACTCTTTCCTCAAAATTGTACTTCGGAACTTGGCCGTTAAGCGGCTCTAACAACACAATTGAAAATAAATTCGTTATTTCTTCCCAGATGACTACATTGTAACTTGCCATAGCAAACTAAACCAATTTACAATGTAGAGGAACAAATCTACAAAATGATCGTTACAAGATGTCACCCCGCTGACCGCCTAGCCAAATAAATCCTGATCACATCCTACCTGAGCACACACTTTCTTCGCCAATCCCCCCCAGAAGAAATCACCCACACCATAGCCCATAAACGTGACCCCCCCCCCCCCCCGCTATACACACCATTGCATATCAAAGAAGCTCCCTTTTCCTTCCTGCAACTCCTATCCACATTATTCTCCTTTACCTTACGTACAGGATTTTCTCCCACCTCCTGGAAAACATTCAAAACTCTCATGTTTACCAAACCCCAAAAACCACCCAATACAGTATCATCATATAGATCCATCCAGCTCACTTCAACTCTAAGTAAAAACTTAAGAAAATCCTGGTGAATCGCTTACTTCCCTAACTAAACAAATATAATATTCTTCCTTCTCATCGAACTTGATTCCGACTGTCACTCAGTATAAATGAATAACTCATACAACTAACCAATACAATAACCAATAACTTCAACACCTCACATTCTTCATTTGTTTACACTATTGTTCTAGGTATTGTTCAACAGTCCTAGTTTTCGATTACGTCTTTTTCTTGCACAAGAAGAAGTTCTGCTCTATTTTTTGTGCCTTTTCCAGGGCACTTTATTTGTTCTTTGCTTTATGCAACCACTTCATCATAGCTAGTTACCAGTGGAGATGTCGGTAATTTTATTTCCGATAGTTAGAACCCCTACTCTGATCATGTTTGCTGGGTTTTCGATTAACTCATTTTTCGTCTAATTACATGTCTGTACGCCACCGTGGACACCTAGCACCCTCATCGCAGGGTCTCCCGGCGTTGTAGTTATGCCCCTGCTTCAGATAGATAAACCGAGAGGCCGTGGCTCAGTGGTAGAGCGTTGGCTTAGCATTCGGGAGGTCGTTGATTCAATTCCAGCGACTTACCATCCTGACATGTTTCTCCAGTGTGTTTCCTCAGTCACACCAGACAACTTAGGCCCTAGGCGACACTTTCCCCTATCCTTT
>JAGDQP010007793.1:34366-65737 GCA_022664845.1 Lepisma saccharinum | reverse complement strand
TAATTATACATATCTTATTTATAGATATTTATTAATTAGTTAATAAAGAGTGTTATTCACGAAAGGGTTAAATAAATATACATATACGGGGATGAAACCACGATATTCGTACTCCTTGTAAAATTCTAGCCCAGTTTCATACCTCTCTCGTCTTTCTACGTCAATCCGTTCAAATTATTCTTAAACGGCTTCAAAATTATCCTTAAGATAAAGAAAAACATCTTATTAAACCTTTTACCATTACCCTTTTCCTTCATCAACTCCTACAAAACAGACACCAAAAGACGCGCACCCAACAACAGCTGCTACCAACGCTCAAACTGAGTGAGTGGATTGTGTAGTCACTCTACTAATCTATACATTTAAAAAGTAAAAAATATATATATATATTTTTTTAATATCAATCGATTTTCAAAATTTCTAACCAGAGCCCAAAAAGCGTTATGCATGCACAATGTAATTTTGAAAACAATGATCCCATTGTGATTCCAAGTTGAAACTTTTCACAAATCTTTTTTAAAATATGAACAAATAATTATTTTAAAAATTCATATTATTTTTGAGATATTGATCTTCAAAGTTTTAAAATTTGTACCTTAATATCAGATTTAAGTGAGTATATTGTGTGACATGTCATATTAAACTGTATTCAATTTTGAAGAGAACGGCGTTTTTACTTTTCCACTATCTATTTTCTCAGCTGAGATATTAAGGTATATATGTTGTCCGGTGGCGCCCAAACTGTCATTTTTTTAATGGCAAAATTAGAAAAGGGCAAAAGTTAATGTTATAGATCAACTGAAACACCGAATGAAAGCAATATGTAGCTTACAAATTGCCTTGTAATATAAATGTTTCTCAAATTTAAGGATTAGGAGCGTTAAAATATTAAAAAAAAACAGTGTGCAATTACATAAGTAGAATACGTGATTAAAATATACAATCCGACACTTTCGGTTCTGCAGCTAATTAATACATGAAATTCCAAACTTGGTTTTATATTTCGTTTACGTAGTTATATACACATCTCTTATCAGGAAACCTTAGGTGTCTCTTATGAGGGCTCGGCTTAAAGAAAAGTCATATGGTATTCCAATGTAAGACTAAAATATTCTTTGTTATTATCTACCATAAAGGAAAAAAAAATATTTCTTTCAAACTTTAATTTTCCGTTTATTTCCCCTTTAATAACAACCAATATAAAGACTGAAGGCGGCACAAACAACAAAATGTCTTGCCACCAAGCGTCACGTGACTATGTAAATAATGAGGTATATCTAATTAGGCACCTACCTCTTATTTGGTGACTTTACCTTAATGTGCACTCCTCAGTCATAAACAATGACGTATTGAGTACTACTTCGATTGCGATCTGCTAAGCCGACCCGTATGGCCACCCGTATGGCCATCTGCCCCTGAATTACCCTATAAGATCTTGTTCAATTTCCTTCTTTATGTATATACAGCAATATCCACATCAGAGCTGAAACAAGGCCACTTTGGATTAATAGTAGAGAAGCAATAGGATTACAATGGAACGGTCGATCAGTTGTTCAAAGATTTTAAGGAAGCGTATGATTCTGTCAAGAGGGAAAATTATAAAATATTCTGGTAGTATTTGGAATCCCGAAAAGACTTGTTCAGCTAGTAACAATGTGTCTCAGTGACCCCATAAGCAGAGTACTTGTAAGTAATAACGGGTCCACCTCAAAACGTCGAAGTGTCGACGATCTGGCCGTTTGAGGTTTTCGACGTTCTGTCGCTTTCTGTATACGATTTGTCCATTTTTGTATACGTTTTGACCGTTTCTCAGTTTCGACGTTCTGACACTTCGACGTTCTGACGTGTTCCCGTAATAACATGTCAGATACTTTCGAGAGTTGCTGCGGATTGAAACAGGGTGTATCCATATCATCACTTGTAATGGTTACGAAATGTTGTCGGTATGAATGTAGGCTCCTCGTAGGCCATGTAGCTCGGATGGGGGGGAAACGAAGATTATATTCCATCGTGGTTAGGCCAGAGGGAAAGAGGTCGTTTGGAAGTCCGAGACGTCCTTTATAGGACAATATGAGAAGTTATGCTCAACAGATAGGTTTTGGTGATGGAAACTGCCTTGATATAATCCAAGTTTCTTACTGCGCCCATGAACTTGGAAGTTCCGTAAGCTATAGAGTTAGTTAGGAAGACAGTGAGTTATTTCCTCCAATTTCGAATTTTTGTTATCTTTTTATGCTAGCAATAGATGGCGCACAATACGGTTGTAGAGATAAAACTCTAATTGAAAGTTAGCATGAGTACCGTAGAGTTTCTCCTACAAGAAAATTAGTGGTAGGGTTTGGGCTCTTGGGTATTTTATATAAGGAGAAGAAAATTTAGAAATGTAATACCCCCCCCCCCAATAATTCCGTATCCCATACGAAAATTTTTGCAAAAATCAAGCGGTCAATTTGTGTGGTTCTGAGGTACCAAGGGGTACAAGCTGCTCTAATTTTTGCGTACAGCTCAAGCAGAAATCAAAGAGAGACTTTAGCTGAGACGTTCAGTGAAAACCCGAACACGATATTTCAAGTAGTTATCGAGTTATCGAGATATCGCAATAACTATTGCGATCCCACGAAAAATGAACTGGTGGGGTTTGGATACAAAACGGGAAGGAATGCAAAAACTACTTACAAATCTCAAAATAATAAAATAAACCATTGCTCACGGTGTTTTCAGCGGGTTCCTATGTGGGGTTCTGGGGTACTGTGGGGGTACCCACAATATCGGCTATCGATGTTCATGCGACTCGTTTAGAGATAAAATGTACAGCACATACAGCTTTACATTCAGTGAAAATTTGAAGTGGATAAGTTTAACAGTTCCCTAGATATGATGTTTTAAAAGTTTTACCCCTGGTAACAAAGCATAGGGTACGGTAAGAAGACGTTGAGTCACTCAAAAACGAAACATGAGTTTCATCACATTGGACGGTATTTAACTATCATTCATATAAGTTTCCAGGGGTACCTGTATCGGCTTCTCGGGTACCTTGGGATACCCAGAATATCGACTATCGAATTTCGTGAAATGAGTTTATAAACAGAATGTACAGTCACGGAAGTACGTACTGCGGGAGCTGAATAAACACTAACATTTAGCTCTATATTTAAATTATATTTATCGGCCAGACTTTCAGTTGTGATTAGCCGTGATACGTCTGAGGAACAGATTTGGCAGGCTTAGTCTAAAGGGTGCCTATCTAATCTATAAATATAATTTTAATAGAAACTACATACTAGAACATAGACTAAAAATCTGCTAGACTCCCGCAGTATATATTTCCGTGGCTGTACAATACCAGACAGTATTATATCAAGGAAAAATTATAAGTAACTAAATTAACGTTATTATGATATGGCGTTTTAAATATTTCTACCCCTGATAACAAGGCATAGGGAGCTTGGGGTTGTCGAGAGGTTAGTGCGCTCGCTTTCTGTAAGCGTGGTGGCGGGTTCAATTGCAGCTAGGGTTCGTGAACCGAGTGATTTTGAGCCTATCTTACAAAAAACTGTAGGTCTCGGCATTAGAATATCGGCAGCTCGTTTAGGACGTTAATACCAATTCAATCATCAAGATATGGGCTATGTTAAGAAGACGATTAGGCACTCCAAAATTAACGGTAGGTTCCATAACAATGTATTAAACTACTATATTCCTAGGAGACTCACAGGTAAAATTGTAAGGTTCTGGGGTATCCTCAGGAGGTATCTTATATTGTGTTGGGTAAATGATGCAGTTGAGTGACGTACGACATATAAAGAGGAAGAAAAGGGCACTTAAGAAGTCATTTTACTGCACAACAAGGATAAAATAAACGGAAAATTAAATGAAAAGACGGAATCCTAAGAATACGCTTGATATCAATTACGTAACATCATCTGCAACATGGTAATGATGTTGATCAGTGTTTAAAAGTATGCAAAATTGGCGCGTGAGAGCCACCAATCATAAGATTTGGCCACCTGCAGTCACACATGGTGGTCAATTTGAGCCAGTTCTTTGCTTTAAATTGTTCTAATTTGGACGTTCTGGTTTGAACATCATCCTTGGAAGGTAGGAAAAGTATAGAAGGGAGGGCTGTTTCACTTGTTTTTAATTGCATGGCAGTTCATCCTACTTCTTGCCTAATTTCAATATGATTATGCATTATTGCATAACATACATGTAAGTTATTTTTAATGTAAATAAAAATAATACATTATGATGCCACCAGTAATTACAAATGGCCACCGCAAAATTCCAAATTTTTGATAACTTTTTAAACACTGATGTCGATTATTACAAAATGAAGAAATGTGGAATATAGACTGAAGTTTCCGTCAAATTAAAATCTTTAATTTGAATTTGTTCATTTGGGCAACTAGAGCTTAGACCGGGATGAGTTATCGGATGAGGAAGATATCGGTTAGGGCCGTACTAAAGGTACTATCCTGACATTCGCCTGGTGAAAATGAGGGAAGCCCTGGAAACAGTCAGGATAGTCAACTGCGGGGTTCGAACCCACCTATCTACCCATTTCCACTCCGAAATTTACGTCGTTATCTCCTGGACTACGAGGATTGGGTAAGTTTCCATCGGAGCAGCTAGTAGGGGGGGGGGTTACTCTCAGTTCCAAATATATAATGGCTGCTGTACAAAGAAAAGTAAGCAAAAAAATCCTTGTTTTAATCATATTTTCGAGGAATTAAAAAAAGAGCTCAGCGAATTGTTATAAAAAGTTCAAATGAGATACCATGGGCAACATGCAATTAAAAAACAATCCGGGAGGAAAAGACATTTTTAAAAGAAGTGGCAACGGATTAAGCAAGTTTACAATACAGGTACGCTTTAATAAGTCTGTTAAATTTCATTGCTTTGTGGACTGAACTCATTTTCTAAACTCATTTTCAAATCCGTGTTATTTCTAATATTTTTAGTAATGAGAATGTTGTAGTTTTGGATGCATGTTGAACTATCAACAATTTAGGTGATAGCTATTCCTAGTATTAAAAATAAGGAATATTTAAAAATAAAATTATTTACGAAAACTCCCCGAACGTCAGTTAGAAACATACTGTTCTGTTTTAGTTTACGTTCCATTTATTGGCAACTTTAAAAGAATGCTGTCTGTTTTCTTTATAAGCAACAACATATATTTGTATTCAGTGATTCCGCCAGAACCCCCTGTGGGGTGTCACCCGCCAAATTCAACAACTGTCCCCCAAATGTTACAATATTTGCGGTCAAAAATCGATAGGAACCGTGCAAAACTCCACTTATACCCTCTCAATTTTCACTTTACACCCCTAAACTGAAAATCCTGGCGGAATCCCTGTTTCTCTTTTATTTCTTAATATTAGAAAAATGTAAAAAGAGAAAGACTTTAAAAACTGTATTTGCTTTCTATTATAAAAGAACCAACTATCAGATTAGAAACGTGCATGGTTATGGGTCTTCTTTATCTAATAATAAGTAGGCGAAAAGTAGGGGTAATTACCCTTTCATGTCTCGGAATAAGTTCATGGAATTCTATGGAATAGAATTCAATTTTAATTTCAAGATTTTGAGAAGGCTCGGAGATCTCGACAATCCTTGGTAATGACACAAAAACACAGTATAACATGTTTTTTGTTCATTTATTTATTACAGCATTTCTTTGCAATAATAGATCTCAAGCTAAAAGGAAAAAAATGTTTTCTTGATTTATACCGCAATTGCCATATCAGTCCTATTGGAAATTACGTCTCCTTTTAAGTTATCATTTGACATGCGAAAAAAAAAAATATTTATACTCAGAAGGAAAGTCGGAATTATTTGTATGAAGAAAAATTATTTGTCGGTCTGACAGATTCAATTATATTTCCAAATAATTAATTGATTAGATCAGTAATTTATAAAAAGTGTTAAAAGATGTGCAATTGAAACATTTTCCGGGTTGTTAAGGGAGGAAAAAATCATATTTTAAAGAAAACCCACGCTAGCTCTTTGACTTTTAAGTAAATGCACCCACGTACCCTTAAGATGCCTAATTGGTTTTCGTTATTAATATTTGGTTTGGTTTTCCTATACCTAATACTCAAGAGAGAAGATAATCAAAATTCATGACTTTATAAATTTAAACGCTCATGTCTCGAGAAACGACCAGAAAATTCACAATATGTGTTTCTACATGAGAACTTAATTTCTGTTAAGATATTTTTAATATTATTCTAACACGAGGATTTAGTACCCACAGCGTACCCCAGAACCCAGCACAGGTACCCATTCACTTTCTTAGATTATAGTTCATACGGTGTGATAGAATTCATGGTTCCTTTCAGAGTGGGTTACCATCTTATTACACTACCCCATTCCTTACCATGGTGTCAAATGTTTACCGTTAATCGGTAACAGTTTAACTTATCAAGTTCAAATTTTCACTAATGTAACATTGTATGATGTTGTGCATTTTGTCTATAAACGAATTAGACGATCTACGATAGCCAATAGTGTGCGTACCTCACGGTAAACGAGAACAACACGCAGGTTCATTTAGAATTTCCTGGGAACGACAGTTTAAAACAACACAATCATCTCCATGCTTAGTTTTGGAGTAGCTTATCGTCTTATTACCGTACCCCATGCCCTGTTAGAAAGGATTAAAAACATTTACCATGTCATACCACGACAACCATTTAATGTAGCTACTTAAAAAAAGAATCACTTAATGTAGCCTTTCATTGTACTGTATATTCTGTTCATATACCCATCTGACAAAATTCGATAATCGAAATTGTGGGTACCCCAGAACCCCACATAGGTTCCCGCTGAAATTACCGTGAGCAATATTTTATTTAATTATACTGGCGTGTGTAAGTAGTTTTCACATTACTTCCCGTTTCATACCGAAACCCCAGAAACCCACTTTTCGTGGGGTTTCGATAGTTATTCAGTGTAATCTAGATATACACTTAAAATTTCGTGTTCGGGTTTCCACTGAACGTATCGATTGAAGTCTCTCTTTGATTATTGTTTGAGTAATGTAATGGAAATATATAAATGAGAACACCACATACCCCTTAGTACGTCAGAACTCCACACATGTTACTTTAGAATTCACTGTGAATGATGATTTTAAACTGCTTGATTATTCCCATGGTTAGTTTTCGAGTAGCACATCGTCTTATTGCCGTACCCCACGCCTTTTATCATGGGGTCAAATGTTTGTCGCGCCATATCTTAGTAATTGTTTAACTTATCTACTTCGAATTTTCACTTAATGTAATGTTGCGTGATACTGCACATTTTGCTTATAACCGAATCGGACGAACTTCGATATCTGATTTTGGGGATATTGTTCTTGGCTTCTGCGGCGACAAGTGGAAAGATGTAGGAGATGTGGTACAAAGCCGGTCCCGCTCGGAGGGCCGAGGGCTTTAAGCCCCGGTTCACACTTGCGATGCGCTGCCGTGCGGCGACCGCATTCAAGGTTATGGGCCATTGAAACAAATGGAGTGGTTCACACATACTAAGGGGGCGGGACTGTGACGCAGACCTGCCGCATTGCCCATAGCGGTGCGGCGACCGTGCGGGAGCCGCAAGTGCCTTACGGGCCATTGCATATCATTGGATGGTTCACACATGCGATGCGGCAGCCGTGCGGTTTGTCTCTTTTGAAATCTTTTTTTTTTTAATTTATTCTTTCTCAACTGTTCAATTATAAAAATGGAGATTCTTTATATTTTTCTCTATTTTAAGTAGAGCATTATAAGCTAAATAATAATAATAATAAAATAAAGTCTGACCGAATATTAAAATGAATAATTGGAGCTATTCATTTTTTTTATTTTTTTTTACATTTGGGACACACCTTTCCACCCCTACCTCTCCGCATCCTTTGCACAATTTCACTTCGCACGCCTGATGGGCACAACGAACTAAACGTGTTCTCCATGAAATTGGGGTAGAGTACCTGCCTCGACCCCAGACTCGGCGTTGATACACGGAGTCTATAAGGACCTTTTTCCACAAAAGTTCCTCTAAAAAAACAAGCAAAGAAAAGGGGAGGAAGTTTTTTTTTCTGTGGCCCAGTTCCCGGATACAAACCTGTGCCCTGTTTCCGCGGTTGGGGGGGGGGGATTTTTTCTTTCTTTTTTCTATTCAATCAAATTTTATTACAAACTTGAGCTGAAAAACAAATACATAGTTATTTATACACTTATTGATAATAGTTTTATTTGTTTTTAATTGTTGTTTTATTTATGTTACTTTATATGTGTTTATGTCTCTATTTATATTTGCTTCCTTCCCACTTATACACATCTGTTTTCTTACATTATTCATCATTGACATATCACACACACATCACACTCTATTTTAAAATTCTGAATATTAAGTTTATTATTTTAAAGGTAATTGGAGGTATAAATGAAAAACTTATTTTGTATTAAAAAATGATGTTATCCTTACTTACTTACATGCTCTATGGCTTACGGAACTCGCAAGTTCATCGCCACAGTAGCAAGCGATCGCCATCGGGCTCTATCCTGGGCAAGATCAAGAAAGTTTTCACTACAGACACTTATTTCTCCAGATCCCTTCTAATATTGTCCTCCCAACGTCCTCTCCATCTCCCCAACAGTCTCTTTCCCTCCGGCTTTCCAATCAAGATGGAATATAGTCTTTGCTTTTTTTTCATCCAAACTACATGGCCTGCCCATTTTAGTCGTCGCGATTTAATTATTCTTACAACATCAGGTGAGTCGTACACTCCGTGGAGTTCTTTATTATGCAGTCTCCTCCAGTCATTTCATCCCGTTTTGTTTGGCCCGTATATTTTTCTCGAGACCTTAATTTCAAACACCCGTAATTTATATTCATCTGCTAAGGTCGTACTCCAACTTTCGCAACCGTAAAGTATTACCTGCAGAAGGACAGTTCTGTATATTTTCAATTTCAGCTTCCTTGATATTAATCTCAAAAAAAAAGATTAATCGGCCAGTACTTACAGGTTCTTCGAAGTGGTAGAGTTCGAGTCCTAAAGGGACATAAAAATTGTCAGCCTTTAAATAATAACCTAGGAAAAAATATGAACTTAAACAAAATAATGGTAGCAAACAAGGGTTAGCAAAAACTGCCCCCACCAAAAAAAGTTTTTTTTTGTTTAAATACTTTGCTTTATTTATATTACATATGGATGGATGGAAATAAGTTTGTTTCTCCTTAATGTTCTTATGCAGAAGCGAGGTTATGAAGAACAGGACTTACAGCTAAAGCTCAAAGTGGAATCCGAACCAGTACTCGATTTGCACCTGAGAGAGATTGCCCACCACCTGGACTCGAACCCGGGATCCCTTGATTACAAGGCAAAATTATATTAAATTATCGAAGATGGTTTAATATGTGAAATCGTCACCATGAAGTTCACACTATTTGTGGCATTTTTGCTTTTATTTAATTATTTATTGGTTTAAACCAATTGATATTTTAAAAACACTGGTTTAAACCAGCCAACCCTGCAGCAAACCCCCTCCCCATATAAACCGTCACTCCCACCTACATGAGAATACCGTCAGAACTTGAAAATTTTCACACTTGCAGGTACAATATTCTCACTATATGGTAGGAAAATTCCAATGAAAATAATAATAATATGGATGGAATTGTCTACGAATTTTCTTGCTCGTAAATGCACTCTAAAATACCATTTCTTAAAATTAATAAAGCAGTTTTTATTTTTGCACTGAGAAATAATTTTCATACAAATGAAATATCAACATTATTTCATTTTAAATAAAAACACATTGGTTTGGAAATAGGATCACTGATCTTAGAGGAACTTTTGTGGAAACAGGTCCTTATAGGCTCCGTGTATCAACGCCGAGTCTGGGGTCGAGGCAGGTACTCTACCCCAATTTCATGGAGAACACGTTTAGTTCGTTGTGCCCATCAGGCGTGCGAAGTGAAATTGTGCAAAGGATGCGGAGAGGTAGGGGTGGAAAGGTGTGTCCCAAATGTAAAAAAAAAAAAAAAAATGAATAGCTCCAATTATTCATTTTAATATTCGGTCAGACTTTATTTTATTATTATTATTTAGCTTATAATGCTCTACTTAAAATAGAGAAAAATATAAAGAATCTCCATTTTTTTTAAAGATTCCAAAAGAGACAAACCGCACGGCTGCCGCATCGCAAGTGTGAACCGGAACTAAGACCGAGGGCATCGACCTACGTTTGCACTTGCGTTTCCTCAGAAAAATTTGTTTTAGTAACGGAACGTTAGATAAGAAAGTAATGTAATTTCCTGCAATGCTCAATTATAGAACGTTGTTTCGGAGTTGTTTCATTGATGCCCAGCTTTTTAGATAGGATGGTGGACTTCTCCGGCTGATCTCGTTTCTAAGCGGGAATCTCGTGCTCTCGGTTAAAAACCCAGAAAGAGAAACAGTCTTTAAATGAGTGTTGTTGTAAACTAAATTGTCCAGTCGAGGGGAAGAAATAGCTGGGGGAAATATTCAGTTAGTAACTATTGCGTTGATGCTTCGAAACTGATGGTACGGAGTGCTCGGAGAGGAAGTTGTCACAAGGAATCGCTGGTCGACGTCATGAAGTGATAGTGGCGTCGTTTAGCTGCGTCATAGGGGGGCATCAACCAGGTTATGCTCAAACCCGGCCTAGGTCAAGGGACAGCTCGGAATAGGAAATTGATGATATTTCCGTTGATGTTTAAGCACTGTCTTGCCAGCGTCGTGCCTCGAGGTGATCGAGCCCAGTGGTTTAAGTATTTAAGTAGCTTCACTCTTCCCCAGCTACCACTGACTGTATGAGGACCAAATTCGTACTATGAATGGAAACATGTTTGTAATTGCTAAATTTCACAACCTGATCTCGGAACTATTCTGATTTAATAAATTATCTTTCTGTGAAAATGATTAACTGGCTCCAGTGCCGGTAAGTTGATTATCGCAGATCAGTGTCATATCAAATTTGCCTGGAGGGTATGTGGCTGGCCGTACAAGCTAGTTAGGCGGGTGCACTAATTTTTGCTAATCTATGTAAATAAAGTGATTTCGTTATTAATTCCAAAAAATGAATTAAAATTCGCTGCTATACCCCAATCACTCTGATACGTTAACAGACGTAATCAAATGTTCACCACTGAGTACGAGTGGGGGTGACATTTCCTCTTCTCCAGTAATGAACCCTGGCCGTCTTCTAGTCGTTGGAACATTTCGAAGTACTGAGAAACAGAGGAGAGGAAAATGAAAATTTTTGTCACGTAAATGTTAGTCTTAATATGACGAAGGCAAGGCGGAACCGCTAAAGTTTCTAGACGAGAATCCCGAAAAGCTACCGAGGCGAATTAAGGCATGGTAATCCGATTTGTCTAAGGATGAGCTTCTCAGTCTGAAACTTATGCTAAATAGCATGGGCGGTAACATCCCTATTTCTCAAGTTATAAGCAGGAAACGGGTTTCGGCATCTATTTTCCAATATGGTGGTCACAAAACAATTCCGATGGTGCTTACAATACTTGGAATAACCATTTAGTTATAAAAACAAGTTTACCGAATTTTAAGCTTTTAAACTAAATAATTTGCCAAATATATAATCTTAAAGGAGAAGCAACAGTCTTAAAATATTTCGCTACATATTACGTACCAGAGAGCCTCCTAGTGGTGATTGTTTTAATCTCTTTCCAATTGATTTGGTACTTGAAGCAAGGATCGGGACATAATGGTGGCTACATTGAACATGCTTGTGGACAAAAATTTATTTTTCGAATAATGGGACTTGTAACGTTCTGTATTTCCACTCCTTAATTTTTGAATATATTAATAAGTAACTAGTTATAGGCAGAAATCTAATTTAAACTGCCATTTTTCAATATGGCGGTAGGGAAACATGAATGAATCTTTAGTCATAATTAAGCAACTTATCGAGTTTAGTGGTTTTAAACTAAATAATTTGAAAAAAAAGAGAGAATGAATAAAATTAGATTGTTAGTTCTCAAGTTGCATTAAAAAATTATTTTGACCGGCGCTTTCCAATATGACGGTCAGAAAACCTACTCAATGATGTCTACGACGCTTAAAAGTATCGCACTTGTCATAAAAAATTAGCTTGCCGAGTTTTATGCTTTTACATATAAAACGCACTTTTATCCAGGGTGATTACAAATGATTTATCGGGTTTGGTGAGCTTATTAAAAAAGACTAATCAGTGAAACAACATACCTCAAAGAATCAGAAACTGTCTAAGTTTTAACGCGTAATTTCTCATACATATAACTTTCACGACTAGCGACAAATGGCAGTAGAATCAAAAATGCTCTATGTGGCTTCCTTTGGTCACTTAGGGCTGATTTTCAAACACGCTTGCGTTGCTTATTTTGCTTGCGATTTGGCTGAATAGCCAATTGAAACACATGTTACGCCACGTAATAAAACTACACCACTAAACACCGCGTGTTTCAATGGGCTATTCACCCAAATCGCAAGCAACGTAACCTTTCATGAAAATGAGCCCTTAACTTACACCAAAGGGACCACAAACCGTTGATTGCGACACTGTGGCAATAACATCCACTTTTGAAGAGTTGCGTTCATACTGCACTGTTATATGTGGTTGTTGTGTTCGCCAAATGCGAATGCTGTCTTCGGAATGCACGTTGAACTGTAACAACTGACTGACACTTTTCATATTCCAAGACACAAAACGCTTTTTGCTGTCCAGCCGCCATTTTCACTACTGCTGCCATCTGTTGCTAGTCGTGAAAGTTACATGTATGAGAAATTACTCGTTAAAACTTAGACAGTTCCTCATTCTTTTGCGGTATTTTGTTTAGCTATAAGTGTATTAGTAAGCTTTCAAAACCCGATGAATCATTTGTAATCACCCTGTACATATGGAATGGCTTCAAGCCAGAGCCAAGCAACACCACTTTAAGATGAAATTAAGTTATTGTCATTTTCTGGTTCCTCACTCGGTACACTACGGTAAGGATGAAAGTGTTGCATCTAAAATAAAGTGTGAAAACAGTGACAACATTTTGCTATTTTGTTAAGACTATTATCTGAAGCTTAAAACTTTATCCTTCGTTTGGGTTAATATTTAGTTCATGACGCTTGGTCCACTTTCGCATTAGGCCATCTATATACTCCGAATGATTTTGTTTCTGCGGAGAAGAAAGCCGAACTTCGGGATAAAAGTACTGCTTTCAAGGATTTGCAACTGTCCACAGAACAATAATTATTATACTGATCTAAAGGCTCAAATATTATCGTTTCTTCTAAATTCTAAGAAATTCTAACGCAGACAATTATACAGCAATAGTCGATATTCCCTTGACACAAAAACCTTGAATTTCCTTCACATTTTAACGTACAATTTAAACGTACTACAGACCTGCCATCTATAAAGTCTAGTAAAGAAGTCCGTAGCATAGAAAATATAAGTAATGTAAAATCCAGAAAATGGGAAGAAACACAATCAGGAAGGTATGCCGGTTGCTAGACGTGGTTTCGGAATGGTGTCCATACTCTCTTGTTACTTTAACATTACAATGCAGACAGAAATACAGCACTCTTGTCATTGGTGGAATAAAGGCACCAGATGTCTTTGTAGTTGTACCCATAATTCCAAACGTGTTGATAAATATGATTCATTCCCTTTTCTCGACGCAGCGGAGATAGACGTTGCCTATTATCGCTGGAAACGGTAGAGAATTGTGTTCTTTACAGTACATACAGTATTGAATATATACAGGGTGCTCCAGTCTTCTTTAACAGTCGATTTGTCATGAAAGCAGCAACCAGAATTTCTCTTTTCCTTACGTAAATGTCAAGGTGAGTTTGTAGAATATGTTTCAGGATGTTCCACATTGTTTGTTATCTCAGAATTTGCTCTTTTGGCTTCAAGTCAAAAATCTTAATTGGAAATGTGATGTGAATTTGGACTAGAATTTTGAGAGATATACAATAGTGAAAGCCTATTTGTGAAATCTCTTAATTCACAAATCAGAATTGTATCTGCTTCAAGACATCCTAACTATCCAACCGTAACAGGGGTGACAAAACGACTTTCGCCACTGTATCTCTTAAAATTTATAGCCCAAATTCATGTCTCTAAAAGGACTATTCGTATGTAAAATTTAAAATTTATTTTTGAATCCAAAGGACCGATTCCAAGATTTTAAATATCAACAATCTGAAAAATGTTAAACCTTCCGAATATTGGACTTTTATGAAAATTCATTCTTACCGCTACTTGCTTTGAAGATAAGCTGACCGTTCAAGAGTTTTTGATCACCCTGCATACAATGAGTTCAGTACGTAGGCCCTACTGTAATGACGTAATATCCTTACAAATGGTAAGGATACGGTGTGGGCGTACAGTTTTGTCTTTCTTTCCTATCTGACTGCAAGCTTCACCATGCCTTTGTGATGATAGTCTATATGCGTAAGTATTATAATGCATTCAAGAAGTGGATTCTTTACTTCCCATCAGGACGTTTGTGCAGTAATGAATGTAACTTTCACCATGAACTTGATGATAGAGTCTGGACAAGGATAACAGTACAATCCATGACCGACTTTTTCTCCTTTCCGGACTTTTTCCATGTTTCCCCAGGGGAATATCTAAGCACCAGCTTTCGTAACAGTACTATACAGTGACTTTGTCCATGCCACATGAGCTTTCACCATGACACGTAATGGTTTCCCTTCATTATTCCTGTTATTATCAGTGACCTCATTAATTTTATCCAGAATTTGAAGGACAAAATGTACGTTAAGTGATCACATAAATTAACACTGTCCGTAATGTCACAACGTCTAGACGTAATAGTGTTACAAAAACCACTAGAAAGTACGTACAATTTCTAACGAAATTTCTCTCAATGTAGAGTGGTTTACAATATATCATGACAACTAGTTAAGCTCGTTCTCCGCAATTTTTGTACTGCGAAGGTTATCGAACGAAGAAACTATACTGTGAAATGTATCGCGTTGCGTTTAGTTTAAAATGATAACAGAAAACCTGAAAACTTTTCTCAGTGACAAAATTATATTAGAAGACGTCAGGAGAAACGAATAAAGATATGTACAAGAAATACTTTGAACATTGTTCTCAAGTAATTGAAGAGACGAAAGAAGCCATTTCGAAAGCATTTTCTCGTATTTGGACGGCTCGCTTAGAGGTTAAGGTGTTGGATAGCTGGCCGGGAGGTACCGGATTTAAATTTAACCGAGATTAAGTTTTCTTTACTCTTTTTTTTTCATTCATAAGTACATTACTTTTCTTTCTTACTACTTAAAAAGAAATGTTCTTTTTTGCATCTTTTTACACTTTCAACATTTTTTTTCGTTCCTTTTATGTTCAAAAGATGAAAACTTAATCTGAATAGATGGAAATTTACCTACACACTAAAATCAAAAGAGCGCATTTCGCTCAAATCGAGCGGAAAAAGTGACCGCTCGTTTAGAGCGAATTTTCATCGGAGCAAAGATGAGAAATTTTCGCTCGAAAAAAGAGCGAAAATCTGTGGTAGTCTATTTCAATGGAAACCTAGATATTGTATTTGTATAGATGAATTTCCATCTATTCAGATACAATTTACATCTTGTGAACATGAAAACGACGCAATAAAATGTACAAAAGTGCGAAAGGGAGCATTAATTCATGTGTACTAAAAAGAAAAGTACTGTACTTGTGAATGAAAATGAGTAAAATGAAGCTAAACCTGGAGGAGATTTGAACCCGGAACCGTTCGATCAGCTATCCAACGCGTTAACCCCTCAACCAAGGGTCCAACTGCGAGAATGCGTCCTCGGAATTGTTTCTTTCGTCTCGTCAGGTACTTGATTACAACGTTGAAAGATTTCTTGTACGTACATATCTTACTCCTGACGTTTTTCGGTGTATTTTACTAACAGAAAAGTTTTAAGGTTCTGTTTTCTCATTTTTAACTATACATAACGCTATAAATTTCACAATATAGCTTAGTCTTTCAATAACCTTTGCTTTTACAAATGGCGAAGATCAATGTTGACTAGTAGCCATGCCCATGATGCACTGCAAATCGCTCTAAAAAGAGTGGAATTCAAACCGATCTACAAAGATGAGAAAATTCACTCCTAAACGATGAGAAATTGAAGCACCAAATCACTCTAAAAAGATGACAAATCGCTCTTTGACCTTTGACGAATCAATAGAAAACCGCTCTTTTAAGAGTGAAAAAATAAATTACATCGAAAAGAGCGAAATTCCATCTAGAAAGAGTACATTTTCCATCCAACGCGATAATGTTTTGTTAGAAACCACTCTTTTTCGATCGAAAATTCCGCTCAAAAAGGAGCGGTCCCGTTTTTCCATCTAAAAAGAGTGAAAATTCCGCTCTTTTGATTTAGTGTGTAAAATATCACGTCTACTTTGCCATCGAAATGGTGTAACGTCTCACTGACATATTACTTAAGGCGTTTTAGAAAACCAAAATCGACGACAAGATACCTGTTCGGTTGTATTGTCCTAGAATTTAACAAATATACGACCTTAATCAGTTAAGACACTCAAACAAAAGTAAAAAGCTCCACTTGTTTATTTATTTACACAACTGTTTCGGTTTCCGATATATTATATAGCATACAATTCCATATGGCTGACACAAATCCACAACACATGATTATTTTGAAAATTTAAAATAGTTCCAATAAATAAGATCAGTAAATAAAATCAGCTCCAAATAATCAACCTAGTACGTAATCACATATAGTTCCGTTGTGCTATTCGAAAATCTTCAGTCTCACCAAAAATATAATTCTAGTTAACGATTGAGATCAGTCTTCAGTTAGAAATGTTATAACTATATCATATACTGCGATGAGAAATTGTATCCTAAAACCTGAATTAGGAAATTCTTGATTTTTAAAAATTTAGAGGGGGTGGGGGAGAGAAATTTCACACGTTTTGAAGTTTCTGGAGAGATATAATCAAAATTTTAAACTGAAACTTCAGAACTTCTTAAAACAACAAAGTCGGCATTTATTTAGGTTAATTTTGAATCTATCTGTTAGAAATTTTTATAAGCTTCCGAAAACTTTGTTAAGCAGCCGACGTTTCAGAATTAATACGTTACATCCTCAGGAGGCTGTCTCAAATTTAAGCTCTTTTATAGCTAAATGAAGTTGAATAATAACAAAATGCAATGAATTTAATACAATAGACAACTGGTCTACTTCATTAACACTCTGTGGGTTTAAGTTCCAAAAATTAAAGAAAAAATAAAACTCTCACCCAAAATTCAATTATTTTGATCCGACCTTTTAATTTTTTATATTTATTTTTTAAAAGCTCATTACGTAGTTTAAGACAAATTCACCCAAATAACTCACTATAAAATTTAACTAAAAAGTAATCCTTCCTTCCAAAAGAGAATCTAACATTAACCTGACTTGACCCAACCTTCAGTCCTGACCTAAAACCTAAACTAATATCCAAAAACATACACCACCAAAATCATGAATTGCATTCACCCCCACAATCAATCCAACCAACCAGAAGGGGAAAAAAAATATTTAACAAGACTTCGAAAACCAATCCTACCTCAGTAGCGCACACCTGAAGATTTCCAATTTAAAAAAAAAAACGAATAAGAAACTCAATTCAGATCTAACAAGAATATACACTACTCATATTATAAACGAGGAAAAACTAAAGAAAATCGAATCAAGTTCCATACTCACAGCTTTCAAACATATCCGAATAATTTCACACTCACTCCACGCCCTCGGCATAAGAACAATACCTCTTCTGAAAAAAATCCTACCTTTAATTTGACTTAACATTTTCTAGCAACACATCAAACATCTAGACTCTGTCCAAATACTGTTTGTTAAATGCTAATTTGGTTTCACAGCGGGTTTAACCATTATTTTATTTATTTTTATTTTTCCTCTGATGAAAATTCACCTTGAAAGAGTATACCCTCTTTCCGCTAACAAAATATTAAATATTCCACTCAAATCGAGCGGAACTCCCCTCTTTGAATTTAGTGTGTTTTTATTATCTATAGGTTTAGTTTAAGAGATCTAGCGAACTTGAAAAATTAAACGAATTATTCTTTTGTTCGCCAGTGTGTTACGAGTTTCTACTTTAACGTAAGTGTCTAGTGTGTATGTGCCTAGGTACAATCGAAGAGTATTTAACCTAACAGTTGTTAGGAAATGATTCAGGAAATGATTATTAGGAAGTAGGAAAGATGGCAGTCTGCCTTGATTTCTTGATTTTATTACTGTATTACTTATAGGACCTCTGTCACAACAAAGAAGCTTCAAATTTGTTATGTCTTTCGGTGCTGAAGAACAGTCGGAATACCTTTTTCAAACATCATAGTATCTAGAAATATAATTCAACCAAATTTTGCCTTTCCTCATACGAAGATGAGATTCAGGCTACTGGAAATAAGTGTATTTCTCCTCTCCAACATAATAATTAATATCTATTCCCTGCTCGGGTTGTTTTATATTTAAAATCTACGATAATCATTGCGAATAATAGACAACAGACCCTGCTAAAAAGAGCACTGAGGCTAACGTATTGATAATCAGGTGGCGCCCTGCGTGGCACACCATCAAAGTGATATTCATGTCAGTATGTTGGTGACCCACAGTCTTGTCTGGCGGTACTTCCCTCACTACTGAAATCCGAATGTGAGTTTCGAATATTAGTGAGTGGGAAGGAAAAGTCATGGAATTTGCACGGAAAGAAATTAGTTTTAACTAAGTCAAGATTTTGCTAGGTTGATGACCAAAAGGGTTGCCCATAACCTACTGGTTGTTTACCACAACCCTTTCGAGACATGAAAGTACCTAATTCTGTAGGTAAATGGTAACCCATTGAAAATGTTTAACAGAAATCAGGGTAAAAACAACCAATTCGTGGGTAGTCACTTACCTACACGATTGGTACAAGAAGGAATAAACCAACAACACGGTTAATTTAAACAACATGATTGACCCACTGCTCGGTTATGCTAACCATTTAATGTGCAGGTAAATTTAACCTTCTGAGAATTAGTTATTTTTTAACCTTGACGAGGGTTAGCTGAACCGAGTCTCATCTATACGAGATGGCGTTCATTGAACTCTGAAGGACTTCCACATGGAAGTTTTATACCAACACCAAAACGTTACGGTAAAGCTTAGGAGGTAATCTTGCAACCCTAAATATAGGAATGTAGTGCTATATAAATTATTATTAATATTCTATTGATGAGAAAGTGTAATATGCAACATTGAGATTCATATAATGAATATCACAGTAGCGCAACTTGTGAAATACACGCATTGTCGATCGTAAGCTTCAAGTATTCGGTTGTGTAGTCGTTAGCGCTTCGGACTACAACGCATGAGGTCACCGGTTCGATCCCAGCCCCGCGCGAATTTTTTCTTTTTTTCAGAGATAACTATAATAAGCTACATATAGTGTAAATCATAACAATTACTTGCTTCCAGACGATTTTACCACATTTTTTTTTTTACAAATTTTCGTTGGGATGTGTTAAAATAACTAAATACAGTTGTTTATCATAACCCTTTAAAATAACCTACGTGGAGGGTTAAATCAACCCACTGGATCTAACCTTTTTAGCTGGGTTGCTGTAACCTTGTACTTATTAGGCTCTATATTTACCAACTCACTCTGTTACATTAACCTATTTTTGGGTTGCTAGTAACCTTTTATTTCTTTCCGTGTGGGCAGTCAAAAGGACACAGGTGTTGAAGAAATGACGCATTTCGCTGCTGTGTCGTACAGTGCAGCGAAACGTGTGTTCATGCAATGAAAGCCAACGCGATAGATATCACAGCGGCATGAGAACTGTAGTAGGAAAGCGTATCAAACCCTACAAAACAACATTTCACTGAACGTACAGGAATCATAATCAACACTGTCAAAATATAAATTTAAACTATATTTGCGCAACATTTCGTTTGCGTAAGAGTAAAGAGGGTTTCCCTATCTTCGTGAGGTCGACGTTTCTGATGAGTTTTCTCCACAAAGCCCTGTCCTGAACTTTTTCCCCTGTCAAACCTTTCTCCCCGAGATCATTCTTAACCCTATCCATCCATTTTCTCTCTGGCCTCCCTCTACCTCTCTCGCCCTTCGTTTCCATTGTCATCACTCTTCTGACTACATAATCATTTTGTTCTCCTCATTACATGTCCATACCACTGCAGTCTTCTTTCTTGTATCTTCTTAGATATCTCAATAACCTTGGTTGTTCCTCGTACTCTACCATTTCTCACTCTGTCTCTTCTTGTTATCCCACACATCCAGCGTAGAATTCTCATTTCGGTAACATCTAATCGGTTTCCTTGTGCTTCCTTTACTGGCCTTATTTTTGCTCCGTACATTCATTGCTGGTCTAACTGTTTTGTAAACCATCCCTTTATTCTTCACCGTAATTTTGCGGTCCAAGAGAATGCCACACACTTTCTTCCAATTTCGCCATCCTTCTTGCATTCTCTGTGTTATTTCAGAGTTCAGATCGCTATTCCCAGTAACAGATGAGCCTAAATATTTAAAACTTTTCACTTTATTCAATCGTTCTTCTTGCAACATCACTTCTCCATTTCCTTCTCCGTTAAACACAAGATACTCAGTTTTCTTTTTACTAATCCTCCAGAGACTGTTGAAAAAAAAATACCACCACCACCTTTCCCTTTACTTCTCCCTTTGTCATGGTTTCTTTTAAAAAAAGGTACACACTTCATATATATGGGTCATTTTAGTATCCCATCTCGCTTGCATTGGGGACTGATTGTACTTCACAACACTTGAACATGCACTTGGACCCCATGAAACCCTTCCATGGACCCCAAGTAAAAAAACTCTATCTTTTTTTTCAAGATGAACTCCTTGTCTTTTACTTTAGTCTTTCTCGCCAAACCAGCAAATGTTTTCAATTGTTGCTTAATTAGCGGGTAGAAGAAATGCTTAAAAAGAATTTTCCATTTCCTTGTTTCTTTAATATGTACTCTGGGACTTGGCTAAGAAAAATACTTGTAATTGATAATTAATTTGATTGTGTAAGTGTTTTCTCTACTTGACTGATTAAAAATAAAGAAACTCATGTTAAATTTAACACCATTTTTCCGGCCTCTGTGGACAAGTACTACTCCCTCTTAAGGTTCATAAGTTGGTAAAAACATAGGGAGAAGTCATCATTGTTTTAACACAGCTCTTCAAGTATTTTAACGAATAGCTATTTATCTTGGATAGGATTTGCAAGGAAAGAAAGGACATATGAAATTTAGGCTTCTATATTCTTATCGTACTTTTGTTTCCTGTGGTGCATTTAATTATTGGGAATTATTTCTAATTGTTGTTATTGTTTCCCTGGATGTTTAAGTTGAAGATTATGTTAGCGCTGTGATTGTTAATTTAATTTTGTAGAAGTTTCTGGTAAGTAATGTTATCATGTTTAATTTTATTGTTCATTTGTTGTAGTAGTTTAGTTTGTTGATTGTTTTTGTCTAGTTTATATATTTCATCCAGCTTTCTTTCATATCAAACGGTGTGATTTGAAATTTGTTGTATAATTAATTCTTCTTTCCGCGTTCTTTGTGAATATCGGGTCTAAAAGAGTTCACATTTTTCAATTGGTTCTACTTTTGCTTTTGAGTTCGAATCAATGGCGTATTTACGTATAGGTCTTATAGGCTCACAGAACGGCAAAATTTGAGGCTGTGGAAATTTCCAAGCTCTCATTGCATGATTTTTATATGACGCATCCACTTACAAATAGAGAAATATTTTTGTTTTCCTCATTGTAAGTCTGCAAGTATAAGCGTATTGGCATATAACTACACAAGCATGACAGTTTTATAAATTGAGAGGATGTTACAAGGGTTCTGGAATACCCTGAGTTACAAGGGTGATCGTATTCACTTATCTTTGAGTCTGACATAGTGGGAACAGGTCTAATATCTGTAGGCCATTATCTGATTTTAGGAACCCCTTGGGGTTTCATATAAGGAGCTTCAGGGTCCGCCATTATAATTTGGAACAACAATCTTAGAACTTATTAGATTCACTTGCGCAGATTTGTCATTCTTTCCAAAATGCTATCGAATGATGGAATGGGACATCCTATTATAACTTACCTGTACATACAAAAGAATATCGAAGTCCACCTTATAGAAAACTCTTCGGGATAAACACACAAAAATGTTTCTTTCTTCACCAGTTTTTTTTTTCTTCACAATCACAACAACTACGTAGTAGTTGGAAGTTTTTGCAGTCATCAACAGAGTACGCAGTTAGCTCGGGTCTCATATTAGGAGACGGTCCCATATTCGGGGGTCTTTATAATTGACCCCCAAAGAACCAACAGAATAATCTACTATTGAATACAAATGCATTACAGCACGATTTCTAGTTAAAAGTACAAGAAAAATACAGCGATTTGAACATCAACTGAAGTTCTACAAGAAAAACCCGAAAAGTGGGATTTCAAGTATAGAAATTCGGTTATGATTGAAAAAAGCTTTTCTTCTTTGCCCATGGACCTAAGTAATACCTTGATTCATGTACAAGTTTTGCGCTGAGATATGACTATTTAACTGCAGGCGAAGCCAGTCATGAGTTTTAAGTGTGATGATGTCCCACACGACGAGCAACACTTCTGCTCCTGCTACTACTAGCCTCACAACTTTTCAACATAGTAAGTACAAATTGTTAATTAACATGTTGGGGTTTCTAAAGACTTCCTTCCATCCAGAGACGAACACGGTTTGTTTCCACGGGGTATGATATGACAAGCAAAAATGATTAGGCAAAATTGAAATCAAAAGACAATTTAGTTTAAATCGAGTTAATCAATGTCATCTGATACGCTTACGACTGAAACGTCACAATTAAGTAAAAGTTTACTACGATACAAATCTAAGAGGCCATTTTTTACCCAAACAACATGACCGGTCGACGCGACGGCTACAATATTGTCTCGCGTCACGTACTGTACTTTTGTTCCCTTACTGTCGTGGCATCGCTATTACTAACTCCAGTAAGGCAGTAGGTCTGCATATCTGACTTGAATAGTGCCTTTGAATTTTAAAGATGAAGGTAGGTTGTACGGAATAACTTTAAAAATGTCTTACCGCGCTGGTATTGAAATTTTGAACACTTTTAGGTCAATTTCAATTTAATATGCGATGTCATTTCCTTTTTAGGAGCTTTAATTTTTTAAATTTTAGGTGTTTGCCGCCCCCTAAACGTGCCGCCCGGGGCGCTTGCCCCTTTTGCCTCGCTAGATCCGGAACTGGTTGAAATTGGTGCCAAATTATGTGAGATTGTGTATCTGCGTCTCGTTGCCATGGAAAATAAATTACACTCGTTGATCTACAGGAGTTTTTGAAAACCTTTCTATTTTTACATTCTTTTCTTTAGTTCACAATGGTTTGTGGTGTCTTCAAATCTGGCAACGTTAACTCGTCATACAGGAATAAAATTTTGCACAGCAACATAAGTCGAGTGACAATACAATATTATATTGTTATTTTCATATATTTATATATTTTAAAAGCATATTTTAATATTATTTTTTTAATACAGACTTCTTTATCCTAAAATAAATACAACCAGCAGTGACATGGGAATTAGCTGGTTGCAGAACGCTTTAGGATTTTGGTAACAAAATCTTGAGAAAAAGTATCCGAACAGCGAAATAACTTGAAAAAAAACTTTTTAAAGACATTCTTTTCTAAAAACAATTCGTACTAAAAAGTAAAATAATATTTTTCTTTTTGCATGACTAAAAAGAAATGCATGGGGTGCGCGATTTGAAGAATTTAAAAAGTGACTGTATATGAGAGCGCGCCCATGCTTTTCTTTTTAGTCATGCAAAAACAATTTTTTTTTTTTACTTTTTAGTACGAATTGTTTAAGAAAATAATGCATTTAAAAAGTTTTTTATTCTTTCTCTCTCTCTCTCTCTCTCTCTCTCTCCCTCTTTAGGCCCTAAACCAGTTTAGATCTCCCCGTATTGTTTAAGGACTCTAGTTGCAGAGAAAAAAAATATAAAACAGTACGCAAAACGAACCGATGAATAATGAGTTTTAGATATATCTTGCAAGAGCAGTAAGGAGAATATAATCGTTTTTTTTCTCTGTCTCTCTCTCTCTCTAAGAATAGAGGCTAGACTGTAAATAGAGCCTGGTGGGAAACTCATTCCGTATGTCGAAAGGCAATGATAAATTTGTATGGGGATTTATTTTCCTTATTAATCAGGGGCTGTTCATCTGAACTTCGGAGTGCGCTCGTGTCCCTTCGGAAACCACGCCTCCTTTACGTCACAGGCGGATAGTGCATAGGAAATTTCTTAAGAGATGGTGAGAAATAATTTATTGTGGCCTTTTGGATAGGAATCTTTTGATAAAATAAAAAACTGTTATAATCTACGCTATATTGCCTATAATATGAGACAGATTTGGTTTCAATAGCTACAGTACTTTCAGAGCTACGGCCTGTTATTTGAGTTGGATACTGAATTTTTTATCCTTAAATAATTTATTATGGCTGTCTGGATGGGATTTTTTTAAATAATAAGGAATAAGAGTATATAAATTAAGTAGCCTTGCCACGTATATCTATATAAGGATAATTGCGGTATAAAAGATAAATTTTTGCTTGTAATGAAATTTCCACTCCTTTCAAAATTCCTAGTGTCGTATGTTTTCCTTGTACGGACAAGATTATTTTGATTACAGTAAACCTACCAGATATCTCTATGAAATGTGATGCTTTAGAAATAACCTTTCAGTAGTTACTTCAGATTTTCTTTTTGCTCAAAGCGATGTGAGTAAAAAAATAATAATAATAAATACTTTTTAAGACATACTTTTTTAAAAACAATATGTATTAAAAAGTGAAAAATATCTTTTATGCATGACTAAAAAGAAAAGCATGGCGTGCGCTCTCATACACAGTCACTTTATAAGTTCTTGAATTGGCGCGCCCCATGTTTTTCTTTTTAGTCATTCATAAACAAAATGATTTTTCACTTTTAGTACGAATTGTATAAGAAAAGTATGTCTTTATTTTTTAGTTATTTCTGTGTTCGTATAGTTTTTCTCAAGCTAATGTTTCCTGTCCCAAATCCTAAAGGGTTCTGCAACCAGTCAAACGATAGATCGTTGCAGGTTAGTATTTATTTTAGGCTAAAGAAGACCATATTAAAAAGAAATATTATAATATGCTTTAAAAATATAAAACTATATGAATGTAACAATAGAATATTGTATTGTCGCCTGACTTACGTCGCTGTACAAATTTCATCATTGCGTGACGTCGGGAAATAAGTTAAATTAACGTTGCAAGATTTGAGGACACCACGAACCATAGTGAACTAAAGAAAAAAGAATGTAAAAAACTTGTATTTTTACATTTCCATGTTTCCATTCTTGATTCACTGCGTACATGTTATACTAGCAGAGAAATCAGCGAGACCTTGTTGTCAGTATCATAAGCAAAAGAAAGCATTGGTATAAACTTCACGAAAAATTCGGGAAATGGGATGAAAAAATAAATTTAAGAAAATCAATTTTTCCTTGCTTTTTTAAAACCTTAAGTTCAGACGATAAGAAAGGTCAATTCCTTATAACCCTTTGCCCATTCTTAATACATCATTAAAAAAATATCTTTACCAGTCAAGGAAAAAATTAAAAACTTTCGTGGTCCATCAACAAAGTCCGTGGTGTTTATCAGTTCGCGCAGTGCCCCTGTATTATTCTAATAGATCAGCTAAAAAGACCTTGTAATTGACATAAGCTTAAGAAAAAAATCAGTATAAACTTCAAGAACATAACAAAGTAGCTCAAAAGAAAGAAGAAATAGAATAAAATGAACATTTTCTAGAATATATTCGCTCTTTTTCGGTCTAACCACCCTTCTGATTATTAAACAACCTTCATCATCATTTTAAAATGTTCAAAGAAACTGAAGAATTGACAGCAAAAAGGTTGATCTTGGGTGGGGGAAGTGGTCATTTTTGTATAAAAAAATTCACATCCAAAAGATTTTTATAAAATTATTTTTATTATAAACTGATGAAAAATTGACGATTCGAATCATATAACAGGCTGCAGCTCTGAAACTACTACAGCTATTGAAGCAAAATATTTTTTATTTTATAGCCTATATATTGCAGATTGTAACAGTTTTTATTGTATCAAAAAATTCGCACTCAAACGGCAATAATAAATTATTTTCCCTCCGCCTATTGAAAGGTTCTCTATGTGCTATCCGCCCGTGACGTCACTGTAGCAAAAACCGTTGGAACATGGTTTTGAACTTCGGAAGCGCCTGATGAACATACCTTCTCACTTATTCTGTTGTACGTACCTTGTTATTAATCTCTTATTTCTTAGCAGTGACTTTTGACAGCGTATACAGAGTAGTAAACTTGGAAGAAATTTGTTTCTGGTACAATCCAATTTCGACAGCAACTCATACGTTGAAAAGAAGAAGAATATAAACAATCTTGAAGACAAATACTTTTTGAACTTAAAGAGTTCAAATAAAAGAATAGCAAAAGAAATATTTCTTGATGAGAATAAAAAATCTGAATTTAACTAATAAAATGCCCAAATAAAATATAAATAAGTAAAATAACAGTAAGACTAGGAACATTGTACACCACGTGCTTGCATCTTTTGAGCTTTTGGTCAGTTACAGTCCACACGTATAAACTACGGCTGCCTGCAAAATAAGTGGCCAATTTAACATGGACTTCACACATTTCTACGAATATGATCGTTTCATCATATTCTTTCGAAAAAATTACTCAATATCCCCTTAAACATAATACATGGTATCGTAAAGGTAAATAAATGAGGGCTCCATGGCTAGATCTATGGGGGGCATGGGGAGGTATGGGGGCAATGCCCCCCAGTCATTTCAGAATGACTAAATATTTCATTCTAAACGATGGCTTTTAACGTAATTACCCCCTCCCCAAATCCACTGTCCTAAATCTGCCAATGGAAGGTTCCAGGACTTATTTTTCTTCTTCTTAGAAATAATGTTTTCGTAACTACGTAACAACTTTCTTATGGAAATTTCGATTATATTTTCCTTTATTTTTGAACAGAAAATAGCTCGCAAGGCCACGAAATATGCTCAAGGGACTATAGAGTAATTTTTTCGAAGGAATCACATGAAACTATGATATTCTTAGAAATGTGTAAAAATCCATATTAATTTGTATGCTTATTTTGCAGGCCTGCCGCTAGGCAAGTGTCTCTGAAATGGAAGCATTAAATAATATAAAACAGAAGATGTGAGTCCTTTGGCTAACCGATGAAACAAAATAGCAATGGCGTTTCTGCATTAAGACATGGTAATTGCAATATGTTGCCTTACAAGGTACTATCACTTTTAAAGTAAACGACATTTCTAGTTAAAGTAATTTCAGAAACTATGTCCAAAAACAAGAAAACGAAGCGTGTAATAATTGTATCTAAAAAATAGGGATGCTACAGCTTCCAGGCCCATAAAACACCCACGATCAGTTTAACTTAAAGAAGAAAGAGAGACGTAGTCAACGTGGACCTTATTTTCCGCACCTTCCCCGCACTAGAAAAAATCCTAGAAGTGGACGAATTACCGCAGTATGTTACAACGCAAACACAACAGTACAATATTACTGAACAGATAGAGGAAAAAGAATATTTTTACATTGGCAGAAACATGAACCAAGGGCTGAAGAGATGGCTTGCTTATATCACGGAACTCAATGATTAGTGAAAACTACAAGAGCTTATGAATCAAGAAAACATTCGCATCAGTTTAATGCTTTTTTTAACCTTTCTTTTCCCCGGAATAGAAAAACCCTTCGAATGAAATATGGATAAATATTTGACAAGGTTGCAAAGAAAAAACCTAGATCAGGAACTACTGAAATAATCATTAATCTGATAAGCACAGCACAGAAACATAAGAAAGAACAGCGACCAGAGTTAACTGAAACACAGTGTGCGATCAATAGAAACAACTCATGACCGGACGAAAAGTCTAAGATTAATGGAAGTGTCTTTTACTTTATTTAACAGTATATTACAGAAAGATGTATAACAAAGCTTCCTGATGGTATCTTGTTCTTAGAGGAGTACCTCTTATAATCATTCATCAATAATAAAGTTTGAGCGCACGTGTGTAATATTAGCTCAGTTTCAGCATTCGTGAAGAAAGTTTGATGTTCTAGAAACGGACGAATTATGAACTGGATAACAACTATGACGTCCCTCGGCTAGAATATTGTTGGGATCGGCATGGGATGTTATTTAGTGTAGGTACAGTTCTGGCATTTACCTAGTGAAACTGAAGGAAGCTTTAGATCATAATAAGCGGTGGAAGACTCGAATACGTATACATCTCCAGTGCCGAACAAAATGATAGATTAAGTTAAAACTATTTTGTGTTATAAATGAACTTAGGCCTAATCCATAACTTCACTTGGCCCTGGCCTTTGTTGAAGATACCACTTCATAGTTCACTAATGCGAATATAGTAAAACTTAGTCAAAATGGCGGCTCGTCCTAAGTCCGCCTAGAAACACTGAATTAAGAGATGTTCACTTAACTGGACTATTGGATCTTTTTCCACAAAAGATTTAGGAATTAGTTGATGGAACTGCCATCCGAGTATATTCTGGTAGGACTAACGGAAACCAGGAAATGAGAACAGAGCAACTGTTTAAGACACTGATCCTAGATAATTAGGTTCAGGTTTATTCATAGCTTGGTGCCCAAGTTGCAAGAAACATCTAGAAATTAGCCCTTTATTGACCCATGTAGACACACGACAAGATCGTTTAACTAGAACACAAAGGCTGTTCTTTTCCAGAAAACAAACGACAAAATATCTCTTTAATGAATGTACGATATCCAATTTGCTATATAGAACTCTCCTACTAATGAAATCTAAACGGTCTCACCTAAATGCTTTCAAAGACCTGCGAGAGATATTACAACACCGTAAGTGATTAAGACATCTAAATAGGAAAGTTAGTCTCTGGGTGAAAGGTCCAGGGAACATACTGGGTGTGGTACAGTGTCATATTCCAACTGATGACGTTTTTACCCTGACGATTGCGATACATATGGACTAACGTTATCGTAGAGGATCATAACACCATGTCTGTTTACTAATAAAGGCTGTTTCTAACGTAAGTTCTCACGCATTTGTTGTAGTTTTGTACAATACATCGCTGAATTCATTATTTCGCCTGATGTTAAGAAGGAATACTTAATAACACCAGCTACAAACCACACACCACCTTTCTTAGATGGAGATTTGAATCTTACAAACATCCCGGTGCTTCAACGGCAGGAAATCATTGAGAACATCGTTGGTGATTGTCATACAGGATCCAATGTTTCGTAACATATTAACCGTAGTTTCCAAGAGATTGATCTTACAGTTTAAACTGGATTAGATTCCAGCAAAGCTTTTAGTTCATCGTTATCACAGACACTAGTGGATCAACCACGTAGTTTGTTTTGAAGGTTCATATCTATTGCTCCAAAATTGTCAAACGAACGCCATGTTATTTCGCTGATGGGTCTTCTGCAAATACTATATTGATAATTCTCGTTCTCTCCGCTGCACATTGCCCAAGTTTAAATTCATACAAACATTGTAACCTGATTGGTCTCCAATTCACTGTCCACTTCAACTTGCCGCAAGGCACTTCACACGACAGTTACTTAATTAACTATTGCCGAATTAACAACATTGCCATTTTGCATTAACAATTAATAACCAACATGTTCTACCAGTCTTTAGTCATACCACTACAGAAAACCCTCACACTTTATTTAATATGTAACAACCTGATAGTATCGCAATGTTCCCTCTTAATATCCCTGTTTGGGAGGTTAATTATGTGTCGTGTAGGTAGAGCAGATTAATACATGGTACTCGCCCATAACACGGTTTATTATAAATGTGTACAAGTTCATAAATGTTTAACAAAAAGACCGCCCGGTACAAATCTATATACAAGTATTTTCAGTTATAACAACAGCGTAATCTTCTTCTATTTGATGAATTCTCGTCTAGGGTGAGAGAGATATGGAATGAGGTGTAACCCCACCATGAACAGATGGGTGCTATGAAGCATGATGCCCCGTTTCCAGGCGAATCGTGGGCAAGGAGATTGCTCCTAGTCCAAGCAGCTGGAGAGCGGACGAGTGTCTTTGGTTATTAGGCTAGGATGAGTGTGTTCCGGTTCAGGCAGCCAAGAACAGTTATAAGGAAGCAGGGCGAGAGCGAGTGATGCCTGTTGCCCTGAAGTGTGGGTTTTTATAATGACCCTTTGGGTGTGGTCCACCAAGTTCCTCCTCCTGCCACACCAACTCCATCTTCAGTTTTGTTGTTGAACTGTTGTTGTCGTCTGCTGGTATTGACACTTGTTACGACACTCGTATTACACATGATGTTTGTTTACGTTGTGAGTGTGACCGACACGTGTTTATACGTGCGGATCATTTCAAAATGAATAAATGGAATTTTGTAGTTGAAACTGAGGTTACATTTAAAAATATAAAAGCAAGAAACAAATCATTAACATTTGCGTGTCTTCAACTGTGAACTATATTCTACTGCACTCGTACTGAAGATTAATTTTCAGAAAGGTGACAAAAAATATAATTTTCAAAATTAAAAAAAAAAAAATCATTCATATATCATATTTATTGATTAATTTTATATACAGTAAAAAGAACGTCAAGTTCCGAAACTATGCTATCAATTAAAATTTTCTTCTGCTCCTATTGATTTTCAACAAGAAATCAAAATAATAAATTATTAATATAAAATATGGCTCCTACTTTCACAACATAATTCACCTTAAAGGTTTAGGGATGTTAAATATAAAATGCAAAATGTATCTATTAAAAAACATAATCAAGATTGAAACAAAAAAGGTACAGAGAATAGGATGAAAGAAAGGCAACACAAGAAAGAAACAATAAACAAAGCAACAAGCGACAGATGAGGACACAAAAGATTATTGACACAACCTCATCCCATCTATGAGAACATAATAGAAATATAAAAATCAATGTAAAAAAAAAGGGATTTCATAAAGAGTCATATTACCTTTAATAAGTCTAGCATAAATTTAATAAGTCTTGCTCTGAGATACGTGGTCATATTTTCTGGCTGAAACAATTCTAGTTATATATCGCCTTAAATTTTGCTTTTCTCTTCGTTTTGGTTGTCATATCTTGCTAGCAATTAAAACCTTCAGACGAGAGGATAAATGGCAAGCTTTATTGTCCAGTGGGCGAATATCCTTTTGTAATTT
>JAGDQP010007793.1:4777-33966 GCA_022664845.1 Lepisma saccharinum | reverse complement strand
ATGGCGGAAGTAAGAAATCTATTTTCCATATCGTTTGAGCTAGAGATACGAAATTTGACATAGAGGTGTATTGCCATTAGTAGCTCAAGAAAATATTACGAAATGTTGAAAAAGCCGCCACCTTCGATTCAAAATGGCCACTGAACAAATTGTTGTATAGAATACACAGCCTAAACGGCTGCAGCTAGAAATATCAAATTTGGTAACACTATACATTATCATTTGTATGTTACTAAAATATTACATGATGTATCCAAAGACGCCATCTTGGATCCAAAATGGTGGACCTAAGAAAACATTTTCCACACCGTTTGAGCTAGAGATACGAAATTTGGCATAAAGGTGCATTATGACGACTACTTTAAGGAAATATTACAACATTTGGGAAAAGTCGCCATCTTGGATAGGAAATGACCACCCAAAATCCCATTTTAAACACCGTTTGAGCTGGATAAATGAAATTTTACTTGAAGTTGTACCATCACAAGTAGGTCACGACAATATAAGAAAACTTTCAAAAAGTCGTCAACTTGGATCCAAAATGGCCGCCCCAAAAACCCAATTTCCAAATCATTGAAGGTAGAGAAACGAAATTTTCTTTGAAGATGTATGACCAAGAGTAGGTTACAATAAATGGGGCAAACCTTCCTTTTGGGGACGCAGCCCCCCGTGGGAGGGTACAGATGGATACCATGGTGGTGTAGTGCTGCAGTGAGATTTTGGTTATGATAAGGGAGGCGCATCCTCTCAAAAGCACTGAAGTTGGGGGGCGAAACCCCTACGGGGGTCTGGGGACAGAGCTCCAAGCGAAACCATAAATATATATATGTCTTGTGAGGTATCGTTGAACAGCTCTTGATGAATAATCTACAAAACAATAAATAGTTTCTCGATAGCTCTCATATAAGGCGAGATTTTAATTTTTGAAAATAAAAAAAACTTCGAGATCTACCTTAGCCTGTAGGCCTACCAAAAGGATTTTTTAATTAACGAGAAGAAATAAGTTTTTTTTTTCGTAAAATTATAAACAGCTATTTAAATGTACCACACGCAACAACATAAAGTATACATGTTCACAAATATCTTAGCTTGATCATCTTCTTCCAACTCTTGAGAAGTTAGATTATTCTTTTCTCTTAATCATTCCTTCCAGCGATTCTGCCATAACCCCCTGTGGGGGATGTTACCTCGAAAATTCTCGAGAACATTCCCCCATTTATAAATTTTTTAGTCAAAAATCGATAGATATCGTGCAAAACTCCACTTACACCCTCCCAATTTTGACTTGACACCCCTCAAACTGAAAATTCTGGCGGAATACCTGATCCCTGCGAACCATAAACTGTGTATTCTTATGGGCTTAGGAAATAGTTAGTTGCAGGGTGCTAACAATATTTCCAGACATTATTATTATTATTTATGATGCACCAGTATATCTACAGATTAACAAATTTTATGAAAGCTAATTAAAACATTAAGTTCAATACAATTACGGTACCATATTCTTTCAGTATGGACGCATATAATAAGTTATCCAGACTTGGTGCGTACCATTATAAAGGATAACACCATATTTGTGACTTTGGAGAACTTTACATATATCAGTTCATTTGAAACCTAGAACACAAGATGTCTTAAAGTATACAGTAACTTCTAATCTGTTTAACAGTGGTATTAACGCAACGCAAATTGATCCGAAGATTTTATGAATCTTATTTTGGTTTAACAAAACCACAAACGAGTCACAAACTTATAAAAATAAAGTGTACACAATCCTAAAGTTTTGAAACAACTTCACTCGGAGCTATCCTATCCAGGAAATCACTACTCCAACAGAATAAAATTCTGCGTCTGTATGCATTCACTAAGTCGTTCACTTCTTACCATGCATCGGTACAATCTGGCTAGCCGTTTTGTTAAACTTTTCCGCATATTCATTCGGATATGACGTAGATTTTGATTTACTAACGCGACAAGGATTACGTCATTTGTGACGATGCGTCATTACTTTGCACGATTCTAGCCCGGAAATTACGCAATTTTCAAAATTTCTTGAAAAAAGGATTTTGTTAATATTTATTAGAAATAATCACCGCCTGAAGAATTAATTGAAATATTACTGAATTGAATTAAGAAATTGCATTGAGTACTAATAAAAAATCTTTTTCACTTAGGAGATAGCCAACCACAAACGTAGTTTTAATAAGCAAGGTATGTATTTACTAAATTTTTATCACCTCAAAATTATTGATTTCGAATTTCATTATTTACGTCGTGAAAATAAATAAATTCATTATGGTGTCTCTGATTACTATTAAAAACAAATATAAAATTTGTTTTTCTTCAAGATCGCCTTCTTTTTTATAGATGGGATTAGCTCCTAGGTAAAAGGAGCCAGAGGAGCTAAATTAAAGGGGATTTTAGCTCCTATGTAAAAATTATTATAAATTCTAGAAAGCGAGTATATTGTTCACTGTTTCTCCAGCTGTGAACACTTCTAACATTCATTTCATGTGGGTTTTTTCGTTGCTCAAGCTTTTAGCATAAGTTTCTAATATGCATTGCCGTTGGTGCGAGTCAAATGTGTTAGGTAGGTATTAAAATATGTTGGCAACATTGACAACAGACCATTTGACGATGACGACTTGCTACAGTATTTTTTCTAGGTTGTCGAATAATGTTCATGTCAAGTTTGGTGCGTTTTCATCCAACGGTATTGAAGCAACTTGAAATATTTATTTTTAAAAAACTAGTAGGCAAAACTGACAATTGCGAAGTACCTCTATGACCTCACCCAGTATCTAATGCACATGTATAAAATTTCGTAGAAACCAATGCACGCGTGTAGATTTGTATAAGTAATAAACAAACTTTCATTTTTATATTTAAGACTTGCTTCGCTTCGGGCTGCGCCCCAAATTTGGAGGATTTGTGAGCTGTGCCCCCTTTATCATAACCATACTCTCTAGGTGACTGCGCCCCCATGATATCGATTTGCCCCTATAGGGGAGGTTTGCACCATTTATTGTAACCTACTCGTGATGCCTTCATACCAAATTTCGTTTCTCTAGCTTTAGTGGTTTGGAAAATGGGTTTTGGGAGGCCATTTTGGATTAAAGATGGTGCCTTTTTAACGTTTTCTTGTATTGTCGTGACCTACTGGTGATGGTACATCTTCTTACCAAATTTCATTTCTCTAGTTCGGTGTCAAAAAATGCTGTTTGGACCGTCATTTTGAATACAAGATAGCGACTTTTTCAAAATGTTGTAATATTTTCCTAAACTACTCTTGATAATACACCTTTATGCCAAATTTCGTATCTTAAGCTCGAACGGTGTGGAAAATGGATTTTTGGGTCCGCTAATTTGGATCCAAGATGGCGTCTTTGGATACATTCGGTAATATTTCCTTAACCTACCTATGATTATACACTTTCATACCAAATTTGGTGTTTCTAACTCTAGCCGTTTAGGCTGTGTATTCTATACAACAATGGGTTTGGTGGCCATTTTGGATCCAAATGGCGTTTTTTGCTAAATGTCGGATTTTTTTCACCTGCTCTTGGTCATACACCTTCATACCTAATTTGGTGTTTCTGGCACCAGAGAGACTTGTAGATGATGGAGTATGATTGATATTGGTAAATATGTGTTCGTTGTCTTTGTATTTTTGATAGAAGATTTTGAGTTATGTTTCTTTAGAGGAGGTATAAATGTTATCTAATTTGTGTGGGAAAGTTTTTCTTCCTTCTTCGTATGGTGATCATTTGCCAAAAAGGTTAAGGGTTAATTCCATAAGATTCGGTGAGGTTGGAAATAAATTCGTCATTTTTTTTTTTTCTCTCTAAATTTGTCAATTTGTATTTTAATTTCTTTATGTAATTTATTTATATTTGCTTTGAGAAAATTACTTGGTTGGCGGTGTTATTTCTCTTTTTAAGTCGAATGAATTACATAATTTCGTCACGTATTTTCTCAACTTGCTAGTTGGAACAGTCAATAGCTTGGTTTCATATTGATAATAATTTGTGTGGATTGTTCTATTTCTAAAAGTGTTTCAAAGGACAACTGTTTTTGGTTAACGAGATTCTCTATTATCATTATTACGTAATTATTACGTAGTTCACTTTTCCTGTAGTTTTTGTATTTGAAAGTAGGGTCCTTTCTATTGATCTGAATGCTGAATGAAACATAAACTTTGCAGTGATCAGAAGATAAATTTTTGTTGATTTTGAAACTATGGAGTTTGTTTATCATGGCCGGAGAAAGTATTTCTATAGTATTAACTATTCGGGTAGGTTCTACACGTAAATTAAGTAGATAGAAATTGAGAATGTAGTTGAATAACGCTTTGCCATTTTCATCTGTGATTCTGTCTCCTAACATTCCATGTTGACTATTGATATCTACAGCTAACAGCAAGTTTCTATATTGTTCTAAATTTTGGAAGAATGTGAAGTTAAGTTTGATGTTTCACCTTGTGTGAGATTAAAGAGTGGCTATGTATATACAATAGTTTCCGTGTTGGTTGCTGTTCAAATGATAAGAACTGCTGAATTAATGTATTGTAGTCCCTCTGGTAAATTAATCTCCTGTGAGTCTATATAGTATGTTCAACGAGAATGACCGTGCCCCAGAAGCTTTTTTCTGGCTTTTAAAAGTGAAGTTGGTTTCACTAAGTATGATGATGATAATACATAAAAAAATAATCTTTGGCTAGTTGTAATGTTTCCTGTATTATTATTTAATTCTTTTATTTTTTTGCTGATTCCGTTCATATTAATGTATAGTATTTTAAATGTTTTAGTTGAAGATGTTGTTGCTTTACGTTAGAGCTGACAACTCTACACCACTAAAACATGTCAAGTAATAGTAACAGATGGTTCATGGATTCTCCTGGGGTAAAATATTCCGGAGGTCAACTAGTCCCTCATTCGGATCTCCGGGCTGGGACTGCTTCAGGGGGCTCTATGAACAGGATTAAGAAAGTCCTTAGAATAGGAACGTGGAACGTGCGAACATTATACCAAACGGGCGTTCTTCAGGTGGCGGTACGCGAGACCGAGAATTACGAGCGATACAAGAAGTTCCGTGGGAGGGTCAGAATAGCATCCCACAGGGCAAGTACACTTTCTACTACGGGGGAACACAGTCTCATGATTTCGGAACAGGATTCCTCATTAAGAACAGTATCCTTCTGGTGGTTCACAATATAGAGTTCGTAAACGAAAGACTATCGTACGTTACGATACGTACTCGATAGGGCAACACGGTTTTATTAAACGTCTATGCTCCGACCGTGGTGACTACCGATAATGACAAACATATATTCTACGATGAGCTAGAAAGGCTGTTTGACCGATTACCGAAGTATAATTCGAAAACTGTCTTGGGTAATTTCAATGCAAAGGTAGGGAGAGAAGAAAATATATACCTACTATAGGCAAGTACAGCCTTCACGAAAAGACCAACAACAATGGAAAAAGACTGATAACGTTCTCGATTTTGAAAAAACTACTGGTAAAGAGCACGTACTTTAAACACAAAGATATACACAAATATACATGGGTATCTCCGGATGGCAAAACTCTCAACCAGATCGATCACGTATTAGTAGACAGATGAAGACACAATAACCTAATGGATGTTAGGTTACAGAGAAGTGGAAGGTGACACCGACCATCAATTAGTGATCACAAAAGTAAGGGAAAAGTTATGAATCGCGAACAGAGATAGCAACGAGTCAAAACAACTGAAATACGAAGTGAAGGGATTAAATAATCCTAGTATAAAGCAGATTACCAACTCGAACTCTCAAATAGGTTCGAAATCCTAGGCGACTCGAGTAATAATAATGATGATAATAATGAAATTGATGTAAGTAAGATGTGGGAGGCAATTCGTGAAACAATTAAGAGCGCAGCGAAGGAACGTGTAGATGAGAAGAAACAACAGAAAAACAAACCTTGGTTTGATGAAGAATACCCTAAGCTTCATGAGGAACGAAAACAAGCAAGGCAACGATGGCTGAGTAATAAAAGCGGAGCAAATACCAACCACTACAGTAACGCGATAAGAAACAAAGAAACGCCACACGCGGGTTCAGACACAAAAAGCGAGAATATCTGACGCAGAAGATTCAGGAGATAGAGGAAAATGGGAATACAAATAAAGTACGATATCTATACAAAGGGGTAAACTCGTTAAGAAAAGGGTACTAGCCGAGGTTAGGAATGATTAGGAATGAATGTGGAGATCTTCAGGCGGATCCGACTAAAATTGTCGATGCGTGGAAGAGTTATTTCTACAAATTTCTTAATATACACAAGGAATTCGAAATACATACCGCAGAACCGTGGATTCACGAACCTAGCGAGATCGAGATCGAAATGTCGGTAAAGAAATTGAAAAATTTCAAATCAACAGGAATAGACAATATTCCAGCCGAATTAATTAAAGCAGGAGGAACGGCACTAATCAAGGAACTACATAAATTGATAAGTACTTTATGGCGAAAGGAGGAGCTTCCAAAGGAATGAAAAACCTCAATAATAGTTTTGATTTACAAAACAGGCGATAAATCGGACTGTAATAATTACCGCGTAATCTCGTTACTTCCAACCTGTTACAAGTTATTAAGTAATATTCTGTTAACACGCCTAAGTGTATACGTAGATGAAATAATTGGAGATCACCAATGTGGATTTAGAAGAAATAGATCCACGTTGGACCAGATTTTTGCCTTGAGACAAATTTTGGAGAGGAAATGGGAATACAGGGGGACGGTTCATCAGCTATTCATTGATTTTAAGAAAGCATATAATTCTATCCAAAGGGAAAAGTTATACAGTATCCTGATATATCTTTTCAACTAGTGAAGATGTGTCTCAGCGATCCCATAAGCAGAGTACGGATATGTCAGATAGTTTCAAGACTCGCAACGGATTAAAGCAAGGCGATGTCTTATCACCACTACTGTTTAACTTTGCGTTAGAATATGCGATTTTAAAAATTAAAGGGGACAAAAAGGGACTATCATTGAATGGTTTCAATCAACTGCTCGTATACGCGGATGGTGTAGATTTAATTTATTATAAGAGATCTTCGAGGAGTAGGTGTTCGTGATGAAAACTGGCTTGATATTGCCCAGGATAGAATCCAATGGCAAACGTTTGTTACTGCGGCGATGAACTTTTGAGTTCCATAAGTCATAGAGTTAGTTAGTTTCTTTACATTAATAGTTAGGATTCATCATCGGTGTCATCTATTTGACGGTGAGGATTGCTATGAAGTAGTAGATTACTGTTATTGTTTTCATTTTTGTTTGTTTTTTAATTAAATCTTCATTACCAACAAATACATAACCATCGGTTGATTTGATTATATTCAGCCTGCTTTCTAATAGTTCTTCATATGCTGTTTTAATCACAGTGTTTAACTTCGCAAATGCATTATGTGGTAAGATTAAGGCGAAAACGGTAGATAGCCATTTGTGAATAATATTTGTTTTTTGTCCCTCTTTTGTTTTTAAATTTTAAGGCATAGAAGAAGAAAAAAAGATCAGAAAGCTGGCTCAATTATACGCCAAATTCTCAAACTTCTTTTCCTCATTGCCCATACAAAAATGATGTGGAAATGAAATGGAATGAATTCTTAAACTCTTTCATCCACGAAGCAACATACTCAGGAAAACAACGTTCCTGCAGAAATACGGCAATTTACAAAATACTTCCGTAAGTGTTGTTTGAACAACAAAAAGCTACTTTGTACACAAAGATAATGCTCACTGTACGCATCTGCGTCAAATATTCATTTAACCAAATTGACAAAATTAACACACGTTTTAATAAACGTGCTGATTCTGTCAGATTTGTTCGAAAAAAATTATAGGTGCTGGTGCTGACATCTCTTAGGCAAACAGGAAATGTAAGCCCAAAATTGTTTTAGACTTTTCTTTTTTGAACGCTTAAACGTTCAGTACATGTGATTAGCAACAAATTCGTAGTTAAAATAAACAATATTAAATGTACTCATTAGTAGAACACATCATTCAAAAACTAATCGATAAGTCAACATATTAGCACTTCCATCATGAGCGGATTTAGGAGAGACCCTGCGGGGGGAGAGGGGCAATTACTTTAAGGGTGGAAGCTATTCCGGGGGTCCTCTGAAAGTCATTCTGAAATGACTGGGAGCAATGCCCCCCAAGCTCCCCATAAATCCACCCTTATCAAGTCAACATAACAAATTAACATCTAAATAAAATTATTAAGGGCAATGTAAAGCCAAGATGTACGACAAGAGATGGCAGCACTGTCTATGTATATGTATAATGTATTTTTATCGTTGCACGAAATTTCAATGCTGCTCCTACAAATTCAAGCCTAGAGAGTTCAAACTTTCAGGGAAGAAAGTTAACCAATTCAAGAGTTCTATCCGTGCCGATTTTTCATTTTCTTTCTTGTTCATTGTTGAAAATGCTTCATTGTTATATCCATAACAACAATGAAACGATTTGAGTGAAGCCTGTCAAGTAATGAAACATAGTAAGCCCCGGTAATGGTGTGACCTTGTGGTAGATAACCAACACAGATTACCCCACCCTTATTCTAAAAACACTGGCAAGAACCTTTCCACTTGATTTTGAAACACGAATATTTTTGGTCTCGGTGAACCACTCTGGCACCACTCTTTTGATTGGTTTTTCGTCTCTGGATAATACAAATAGATCCATGTTTTATCCTGCATGGCCAAATGTTCCACAAAATTATTGCTTTCTTGCTGAAAACGTCTCTGGAAGCAAGCACCCTTGCACGATTTTGATCTGCATGCAAACATTTCGGCACCCACTTGGCCGACAGTTTTGTCATATTAAGATCAACACAGATAATGACAGCAACGCGTTCACGGGAGAATCCTAGGTCCTCTGCTGTGTTTCCGGCAGAAATACGTCGATCTGCGAGAATCATTTCATGAACCTGTTCAATTGTTTCGGGCACAATCACTATGGATGGTCTCCCAGGGTGGGGTTCATCTTCAGTGTCAAAATGTCATGTCCTAAACTTCACAACCCAGTTCTTAACTGTAGCATAGCACGAGGAGTGGTCCCACATTGTTTGTAGCATCTCACTATAGATGGTCTGTGCAGAGTTACCCTGGAGAAAGAGATACTTGATCACTGCTCTGCTCTCAACATCATTGAACTTGACTAACTACTCGTATGAAAAGAAATAGTTCCATTAGTACCACTGATTTGGTTTCTGACAAGAAGCATCTAGAAACACGTAGCTTTCGAACAAAGAGAATTATGAAAATCGGAAAATGCGAAAGGGGCAAAGCTAAGTACTTATCAGCACCCTCTCGTACATGATAACAAGACGAAACACAGGGAAAAACGGAAATAGATACATAAATATTAAGAATGAGAACATAGAGAACAAATTTAAACACTCACGAGCAAATGTAACAAGCAAGAATGCGGTAATGGAAGAAAAAAGTCGCTTAGCATCGGACAACGCATGTTTCTATTTAGTCCAGAAAGTCCTAACATCGCGATTAATATAAAGAAAGTTGAAATTGAAAATATACAGAACGGTTATTTTGCCGGTAATACGATTTGCGAAAGTTGGAGCACGGCCCTAGCAGATGAACATAGAGTGCGTGTGGGAAAGAGACTTTTGGAGACAATATGAGGGCTATGTTAGAAGGGATCTTCGAGAAAATATTGTTTGTGATGTAACCTGGCTTGATCTTGCCCAGGATAGAATCCTATAACAATCGTTTGTTACTACAGCGACGAACTTGCGAGTTCCGTAAGCATTAGAGTAAGTAAGTAAGTAAGTAATTTACAAATTACTTATTACCGTCCGCGACGCTACCGCTCATCATATATTGTTCCTCGTATAAAAAGAAGTTGGTTACGCCTATTTTAGACCATAGTATATTCATCCGAATAATGTCTACATAAAGAAGACTTAGCTTATATAAACTGCGTCTTTGATTTTCAACATTTAACATACTCTCACTAACATAGTTTCGGAAACAGTAAGGTATTTTCCAAGTCAGTGTTTGGTTAGGCATTTGTCGGTATTCGCGACGGGATCCAACCTCGCGGTACCCCGGAAGTTAACAAATGGTGTGGTAAAGAATACCCGGCAAATGTCTTGCCAGAGACAGACAGAAAGAGAGGTATAGGGAAAGAGAGAGAGAGAGAGAAATACACACACATTCGCGAACACTAGTCGCGAGAGAGTTGGTTCTTCGGCGTAAGATCGTACAATACAAACGATCTGGCGTTCCTCTACCAACTTTAAAAACACTAGAGGCCCTCACAGATGATAGAGACCTTGACGAGGTTGTGAGGCTTTCAACTAACATCTACCTGTACCACAAATACCAAAACTCTGCCTTATTAGACAGAAATAAATTACTTCAGCTTGAACTTGCAATTTTACCGAACGATCTTAGTTGCCAATTCAAAACAAAAGCATTAACAGAATGGTACGTTTGGCTAAAACTCCAGTGGACACAGGATTGCTTGCGGGTGAAATGCCCATTTCAAATCTGAGAGTTTGCTTGACGTTTCCATCAAGACAATTCATTAATCAAGACGTTAAACTTGCATTCGTTAAGAAATACAAATCACCAGTCATTTTCCAGTTTGTCTAAGATGTTCTAAGACTGTGGTAAACCACTTTCACGCATTATTAGAGTTCGGAAACTGCATATGCAAATTTCAGCAGCGCACCACCGTCTGTGTTTCTTCTGAACAGGAATATCTAACTCTCATTCATTCATTGCTTCATTACAGGATACAAAACATGGCTGCTGTAGGAAAATAGAAAGAGAAGAGCGAATCCAGTCCTCATTTCAAAGGGTAAAAACTAGGCCAAACTAGAAAAAAATGTTGCGCGCTACAAGAAACTTTCAAGAGTTTATTTTAGCAACAAGTCTATAATTTTTACCTTATTTGTTACGTATCGCTCTGATCCTATTTGCACTTGAAATAAGATATTTTGCTGCGAGGATGGACTCTTTAGTAAACAGCTCTAGTCTCACCTAGCAGATACGATCCATTGGGCGCCAAAATTTAGTGAAGGTAGGTTCTGTGTGGAGGCGAAATTCAACTTGAACAGTCTCGGGATAAATTGAAGCGATTGTCAGCTGTCATAGCTAGGACTAGAAACTTGATGAAATGTCACCGTTCTGAGAGTTGGTGAATCATTCAGATCATAATAAAAGTAAATTCACGTAAAACTCAAGTATTTTAATTTTATTATGCATTTTTGGTGTTTTTTTAGATTTTGGTCATTGTTCACGCTTAGATCATTTTAGGATGATTTCTGAAATTTCGGTCTTATTTTGAAACTTCTTGTCCTTTGTACAATTCATCTTAAAGGTTTAGGTATATTAAATATGATATGCAAAATGCATGTATCGGTTTAAAAATAGTTTAATCAAGACCGAAACGAAAGAAATATCCCGAATAGGATAAATGAAAGGTAAGACAAGAACGAAAGAATAAATAAAGCTAGAATGGATAGATGAGGATGCAAAAGATATGACACAATCTTGTCCCGTCTCTGAGAATATAAAAGTCTAAATATAAAAATCATTGTGAAAATAGGGTTTCATCAAGACTCATATACCTTTAATAAGCCTAGCATTGTCTGGTCCTCCTCTCGCTACTTTTCAGAGATACGTGATCATATTTTCTGAACACAAGCTATTCTAGTGATAGCTTGAATATCATTCGGTGGACGAATATCGTTTTGTCATTTCTACCTTTTTCTAGGACGCTACTGTTATTTTAGTTAACAACGAAGAAACGTGTATTTTTTTTTTCGTAAAATGATAATAAATGTATATCATCAATATATTACGTGTGATTATAAAAAAAAGTATACAACTTAAGGTTTTCATGTTATTTTTTTTTTTAGCTTGATTGCCTTTTTCACCCTTGAGATGTTTCTCAGATGCTTTCTTTCTTTTAACTATTCCTGTAAACCGTAAACTTTCTATTCTTGAGGGACTTACGAAACAGATTGTGTTAAAGGGTGCTGAAGGATTAATATGGATTCCCTTTTGATTTTTAGATACTTTAATTATACTTGAACAGCACTTTTAGTACCACCTATTGGTCGAAAAATGAAGCAATAGTATTTAACATGCATTATAAATGTCAAACCGTACTAATTCATCTGTTATTTTGATATTTACCAGAAATATTCCCTTTAATTTTATTCCTTGAAAACATTAGTAAAAGAGAAACAAACACACTTGATACAGGTTTTAATGTGCCCTGAGAAAACTTTAAAACCTTTTCTAAGTTAAATGTAGGTTATCTTGTAAGTGCTTCCATCTATTGGCTCTTTAAATATGAATTACAAGCTTTTCCAGAAAGCAATGAAAGGATTATATTTTGCAATCATATACACAAAGAAGACAATATTTTCTTTCTTTAGTACATTTTCTGGTAAAAAAAGAAAATGAGCATAACATTTGTCAATTTTATATTACCTGTGCAACACCAGAAAATATAATTTATTGTCTGGTAACTATTTTTAATACTATAGAAAGTACAATGGAACCTATATTTCTCAGCAAATATTTTGGAAGAAGTATACGACACTATATTATTAATGTGTGCATTAAGGGGGTCTCTGACTTTAATGTCTGTTCAGACTTGCGATCTTTGTTCGCGCCTTTAAATAATTGGCAGACTCTTTCAGACGACGCGGTTTCTGCGCAATGAGTGATTATTTCTCAGTCAGCACATTTCAGAAAACACACATGGTGTGTAAGGAAGAGGAGTCAGCCGATCTGTTGACCCACCCTAAAAATCTAAATTCAACAACTAGTTAAATTAAATACGTACTAAACTTAAATAACATATTACATATTAAAAGACTGTCTTATAATAGTGATATACAAGGGTGATTCAGAAAGTAATGTCTCCAAGTTGATACCATTATTTGTGTTTGACAAATAGCACCGATACAGGTATCAGTGGAAAGCTTGCAATGTCAGCTACAAATGGTGGCATCATTTTTCAACATAGTCCCCATTACGGGCAACACACTTGCGCCAACGCGAAACAATGTTTTTCATGCCGTCGGCGAAGAATTGTGGTGGCTGCTGGCGACACCATTGCCGAACTGCTGCTTCCACCTCCGCGTCACAATTGTAGCGTTGGCCCTTAAGGTGATCCTTAAGATTGGAGAAGACCCAAAAGTCGCAGGGCGCGAGATCCGGACTATAGGCAGGATGAGGCAGAATGTCCGTGAACCTCAGGCGCTGCAGTGCTTCCTGAGTTTTGTGGATTGTGTGCGGACGAGCATTGTCGTGGTGCAGAATTGCCTGTTTATCTTTGCGAGTGCATTGCAATCTGGCCCGTAGTCGCTTTAGGGTGTCAACATAGCGATCTGAGTTTATTGTCTGACCGTTTCGCATAAATTCAGTATGCACGACTCCATCCCAATCCCAAAATAGGGTCAAGAACACTTTGCCAGCAGATGGAACAACTTTGAATTTTTTTGCGGAGGAGAGGACGTGTGTCGGTACTCCATCGACTGAGGCTTCGTTTCCGGGTCGTAATGGTGTGTCCACGACTCATCGCTAGTAACAATTCTGCGAAGAAAGTCGTCACCTTCCTGTTCATATCGCAGGAGCAGCTGCTGACAGATTCTCTTGTTAGGCGTCAGTTGCCGTGGTACTCAACGAGCGCACATCTTCTTGTAACGCAGAAGGTCCTTAATGATGTGGTTCACTGAACCAATGGAAATGGCGAGCGTTGTTGCGATCTCGTGTTGCTTGATCCTGCGATTCCCCCGAATCAACTCGTCCACCTGATGTTGATGATCGTCATAAGAGGCCGTTGCGGGCCGCCCACTTCGGTGCTGATCATGGAGATTTGATGAGGCAGCATCTTGGTCTTTCACAGGCCTTGCCCACCTCCGCACAGTGCTGACGTCAACACAGGCATCCCCGTAAAGTGGAGTCATACGGCGATGAATGTTGCTGGGCGCACAACCTTCCGCAGTCAGAATTTCAATGATAGCCCGCTGTTTCAACCTGACGTCACTACTGGATGCCACGGATTGCTCCATTACTCTGGAACGAGAAGAGATAGGAAGGTGAAACGAGTGACATTCTATAGCTTAAACATCAGTGCATTAATAATCTTCTACCTATTTGAATCTTTGTTAACGTTTAACTCTGTTCAAGGACACTTTGAGTTAATTCCCCTTTAAGTTCAAGTAGAAAACTAAAAATAATTAATGCTTCTTCTCAAGCACTCCCATGGTAGTTCAAAAAGCAAAAATAACACCAATATTCAATAGCTAGAACTGCAGTGAACCATTAATATAAAGTAAAGTTCAATAAACTATTGGCGCGTACAGAAAACTCTTCAACTTCCATAATTTTATATGTTTAATCTGACCCTCTAATCGTAACCTATAATGGAGGTCTTATTCAGCACATGCTCCCAAACTTATTATAATAATACATTAACATATCGAACTGGATGGAAGTTGCTTATTGAAGATAAATCCATAGTTCAAGAGCTAGGTTAGTTTATATTTGGTTATGTTATACGCAAAGATATTTTTTTTAAAAAAAGGCAAGAAAATCCAGTTGACATACAGAACCATCTACATGTAATGGGTATGTAAACGGCATATTGGCAAATTATTGACAAATGCTTATTTTAATAATAATAATAATAATGCAAAAGAAAAGAGAAAAAGATGAAATGTTATAATGGGACAATTTTCTTTTTGCGTTATATTTATTATTTTATTGAAAGAGTTCGGTGTTTTGACCCAGAGATATAACAGACTGGGGAACCGGCCGCCATTATGCAGTACCTGATGATACACAAGTATCTTCGACACCGGGATATTTGATTTTGTCCTTTACCGATTCTTGGTACCTATAGACTGTGGATTCGGTAACTGGATAGGATTCTGTGGAAGTTTGAGTGGAAAGTACAAAACGTGGGAAAGAGTGTACAGACTAACCCATTTAATGTCAGGGGTCATTGATTGAAACTCAAAACAAGAAATGGCAAGACTCATTTTCGATGGTGAAGTGCCGGTATGGTCAGAAACAGCCGACGATCATGTGTTTGACTTAAATTATTCAAATATTTAGTTCAATAGTTTCAGAACTGTACCCCCATTCATAAACTTCAAATACATTCCTCATTTTTTACAATTAACAATACAGTAACTACATTATTGTTATGTATTTATAACTGTCACAACAATAGTTTATTATATCACTAAATGTAGAATGACACGATTGAATTGGAAAATGCAGAGAGGTGATGATGTGATAAAATGTCAGAGAACGACATTTTTAAGGCGATCAATTCGTAGAGGGTAGATATATATCTAACTTGTGAAAAAAAAAATGGGACGTGTGTGATGCAATTCCTTGTTCGTAACAGGAAATTTGGCGTGGAAATCTTGAAAATGGAATATGCGCAACATTTATGTCTCTTGTATGCATTCTGTAGGTTGTCCGCATGATTTGCATAAAAATCATGCAAATCTGAACAAATTTCATTTTTATTAAGCCTTACAGGAACTATGTCGTTATCTAATTGTATTTAATAAAAATAAGAGTGTTCGTATTTATTTAAAGAAAATACTAGTATGCAGCAAAATGATAATGAATGTGATATGCGAACAAGATGAATGTGAAGGTGAATTGAAATTCAAACCAATTCTTGTTATAGAGAAGGGACATAAGAATTAAACAAGGCTATTTACTTTCTTTCAAACTGATTTTTTTTTTAAAGCTACTCAGTTTCCTGTAAAATTGTATTTTTTTGTCACACATCAAAATTTTTGCATGTGCTGACTCAATGAAGTGTTATCGTGAAAGATAGTGTCTAAAAGTGTGTACGACAAATTTTGAATTAGTAGGCTATATCTGTTCTGGTTGGTTGGTTTTAGCTCCCTTGATAGCGAAGCTATAGCTAAAGGGACCTGAGTCCGTCTGTCCGTTCGTGTCCAGAAATTAAATCTCAGGAAGGACAAGGTGTAGAGAAGTGCTTGAGGTGTTGTTCAAAAGGTATTGAATATACTAGCTCAGAGCTGATATAACAATTTTGATTGAAGCGCTGGTTCAGTGTTGCCAACCCATTATTTTAAAACTTAATTTGTTCAAAATGCTTCTATTACGTTAGACCTATCTACATCAAACTTGCCATAAACATTATATTAGACATAATAGAAACATACTTTGAGTGTTCCTGTCCCCAACCACAACACTTACCAGTATTGCTATCCTATTTCCTATAAAATTCATTTTCTTTTTGAATTGTTTCGATTGTGTTAGACGTAGCAGCACCAAACTTGGCATAAACATTATTTACCATGATAGAAACATACTGTGGGTGCCCACATTCCCAAGCACGACGTTGATAGTATTGCCAACTCGTGTCAAGAAATTGTATCTCATGAACCAAAAGGCCTAGAGACGTGTAGCTAAGATGTTGTTCGAAAGGTCTTGGCTAGAGTAACTCAGAGCCATCAAAGCAGTCTTGATTTGTCTAGTGTGTCAGTGTTGCCAACCGATTGTTTCTAAATTCATTTTTTCAAATTATTTCTATTCCGTTAGACGTAGCAGCACGAAACTTGGCATAAACGTTATTCGACACAATAGGAAAGTACCGTATCTAAGCACTCCAATTGTCAGTGTTACCAACCTATTTTATAAAAAGGAAAGCTTGTGTGTCTAAAATGTTATCAAAGGGCCGGAGCTTTCGTGATTGCTAGTAGAATCGCAGTTAACATGTTGAAACCACTTACAAAAATAGTCTGTGAAGTGAGCTTTCATTTTCTATAAATAAACATATTCAAAATGTCTATCAGTGCATCATATACGAATATTGATGTCTATTGAGAAGAGATGGAGTTACATATGCTCGAGAGAAAAGATGAAGAGACATGCATAAACCGCTTTCTTAATTATTTGTTTCCTGTATATGAAATAGTAAAATTGTTTATAAGGTTTGTTCTGGGTTGCATAGAAAACGATTCACTTTTGTTTCATGTAGAATTATTTCAAAATACTCAACATTTTTAATTTTTTTTTCAAACTATCTCTCATCACGTGCTTGGTTCTATTCGTACAATTCAAAGTTGAGATTATCTTTGATATTAGGCATAGAAAACTTTGAATCGTTGAACGAGTCTATTATAAATATAACGACAGCACAATCAATTGGAAAATAAAACATCAGTTGTGCAATGTGCATAAGATCAACAAGGGATTAATAAAAATCTCATCCTGAATCTGTAATAGTTAATGTTTGTTTTGTGGAAGTTCGGAATAATAAATAAACAAATATTTTCTACACGCTGGATGTTTTATTCTCTTGTTGTAACATTGAAAAATATGTCTAGATATCATTATGTATATGTACTGCGTCACTGTCTTGGCATATTTTTGGCCCGTATAGTTACTTCGAAGTCCCATTGCAAATCGGTAATCGACTTTGAAAAACACCCCTTTCTGTCTATATACATTCTGAGTTTATTTATTCCTGACATTTTTTACACATCAAATTCATTGCCGCTTTTATGAATTGCAATTGCATAAGTTTTTGTTTTTATTTTTATTATTTTTTAGTTGGAGCTTATATATTGGGTTGTTGTTGTCTTATAGATAAATTATCTCTTGGTTTCTGGATTCCTTATATGCAATTACGGCACAAAGAAACTTCTACTAATAGCTTGGAAATTACAAGTATATGGTCATGAAGAGATGAATGGTTGTTCAAGTTATACAAAAATGTTGGTTTGTAATCAATGCCTGTCATGGATCTCCCAAAAGGCTAATTTCATCATTATCTATACACATATATTTTTTTCCTATTACTGCTGTACTTTTCACGTTTCTAAACTTCGCACATATTTTATGGTTAACACAATGTGTGAAGTATAGCTTGCAATAATAACTGGTTGTTTGGCTTTTTTAAATCCTGGGAAATAAAAATTTCTTAATGTCCTACGTCATTTCCCTGATTTTCCCTACTTTTCTTTTATCACTTTCGATACTTTTGTTAGTTTCCTTGTATTATGTATCGAAAATTTACATTTGAAGGGGAGAAAGGAAAAAAAAAAGAAAGACACATTTTGAAAATAAATAAAACGCAATTTAATATAAGCAATAGAAAGAATATATGTTTTATATTTGTTACAAAATTCATAATACTGAAACTTAAAGCGCATCGTTACAATAAAAATATATATGTACACAACAATTCTCTGCTTTTGCTTTTTTTTTTTCAATAAAATAAATTTATATAAGTTGGAAACTTTTTTTACGGTTTACAATAATCATTCGTTACATAGTTTTCGTAGATGTAATTAAAAAAAAACTAAGGGGAAGATATTACATCGAGTATTTCTGTTTAGACAGTACAACTATAGATACGCAGAAAAATATCACTTCGTTTATGAGATACAGTATGTCCAATTTGCACTCAAAATCTGCTTATTACAATGGTCAATTAATATTTTTTTGATAAATCATAAGGAAAGCATAAAGGTAAAAAAGTGTCTTGTTGGAAATCTCCTTTTTTCGATAGCATGGTTATTAGAAGTTAATATAAGACGTGATTACTTGTCAGTGTTGCCAACCTTGTATTTTTTTTAAATGGCACTACGTCTACTTCTTAGTTATTTGGTATTCTCAGGTGGCCATAAGCAGTACAGAACGCAGTGAGAATAATATATATATATATATTGAACATTTCAAATCGTATTCAGTTTGCAACTATGTATCCAGTGCGTTATATAGGTTATCTATCAACTATCCAATAAAATAACCTCTTGAAAAATAATATTTTGTACTAGGTTGGCAACATTGTAACCCAACCGAGCGGCTGTAGCTCAGATGTTTGAGAGTTGGGTTGGATATCGGAAAATCCTGGGAATGTTCCCAGTGCCGTGTATTCTGACTGAGGTTCTTTCCTCAGTTGCACCAGGGAAATATCGGGATAATACCTGCAAACCAAGCCCTGGCCGATTCCTTTCCAACCAACACTCTCTTCCCTACTCTATGCTACTCTTAGCTAAAAATACCTAAAGTCCATTAAATAAATTCCAATTCACAACTTATAGTTTGTCGTCTTTTTTCAGAGATCTTTTATATTGAAATTCCTGATCTAAAAGACAAACCGCTTCATCCATAAGTCATTATTTCCGGTCCACTGTTCAGCTGTTGAAGAGAGAGAGAAACGATATTGCCAAACTTTAAATGACAAGAATAGGCGTCCCTTCCTTCTCCTTTCAAATTCCTTATAGACTTTTCCTTTCTATTTCAAACCAGCACAGATAGGTTTCTGAATGATTATCTGGTTGCGGCGGAGAGAGGGGTGTTTGAAGTAAGAAAATGCTGGGAACAAATACATAGGGCACACGCTTTATTATGGGAAGGGCCACCGTAGTCTACAGATAAGGAAAAGTGGTTTTGTTCCGCCAAAGAATGTAACTTCTAATATCCATCCCATTGATACAAGTTTCATGTATTGTATATGGTTTGCCAAGAAAGAGTTAAGTAGGGCCTTAGTAGGAGTCCTTGTATTTCAAAAACAAAGTTACTCTAGACAAGAGGTCATATGAAATGTTTATTTTGTTGTTCTGGTCTGCCAAGTGGACCCCCACACAAGAATTCTACCAGAATAAGACAGTGTCACCTGCCCCCTTCCCAAATTCTCAAGCACACATCCTCAACTTAATTTTTTTTACGGTTAAAACAGGATAGAAACCAGGAAAAACTCTACTTAACTTAACCACCATTTTGGTTTTACCCGTCCTCAAAATCAAAATTTCTAGCAGAATATCTAGCTCCACACGGTGCGACGCATATTTGATTACGGATTTCATAAGAACAGCACTAGAAGAAACCAAAATACACCGTACATTGTAAAGCTGCAGTTCATTGAATCGAAAAAAGTTGGATATCTTCATGACTTGTAACCTAACCTACCCTTCCTTTAGGAAAAAAAAGTTTTCTTTTGATGACTATTTTATTTACAAAAGATAAAATACGTAAAAGCACTTTCCCGTTCTTGTTTGATTATGACTCTAAGGAGAATGCAACTAGGCCAGTGTAGTGTTCCTTCTTCCAAATGAAGAACTACGAACTCATACAAAGAAAGGTGAATTGTGACTCGTTCTGTAACATATTACTTTCTTAGCCTGTAAGAATATAATGCACAACCCGAAAGCCGATAACCCAAAACGCTGAACTATATCAACCTGTGTGCATCACCATCGTTTTGATTCGTCATCCTGCAAGCCTTGAACACAGCCCACATGCTCAGCTTCGAATCATCATTATGACAACATAATTCTAGATAAAACTTCAACACTGGTTTCATTATGAAGTTTAATTTGTACTCTTCTACGTTATTTTATTTTCCTGTAATGTAATGTTATTTACTGTTTGTACATCTCTAGGTTTCTTTGTAATTCAATTGATTTTTTTTTTACATGCACGCTTTAATAAAGCCATTTTCAATTTAATTCAATTCAATACATGTAACATCGACTGAGAAACGGCGTATTTACTGCGTGTTAAATCCACGTACATTCAAGTATAATCTAGAAGCTATTAAAGAATATTCTAGAACTTAGAAAAACCTATATAGTACGTCATTGGACTGGACATATTTCAAGGTACTTTCATTATTTTATTAAAATATTCAATTTTGTAGATCCATTTTGTAGCACCAAAACAAAAATCGTCAGTTCAACATCGTGCTTGGTCAAGTGTACAACATAGGACTTTCAGTGTGTTTTTATGTAAAAAAAAAAATGATGCCGAGTTTCGAAAACCTACATGTCTTCATTAACTCTGTGTTGAATGTGTTACTTTAAATGTAGGCCACCATTTTGGATCCTTTATTTAGTTCGTGGTTAATTCGATGTGTCATTTTCCGTGTTTTTCAATGAAAGCGCAGTTAAACTTCGAAATAACATACATTTCATTACTTTGGTGTAAATTGCGCTATTCTAAGTAATCAATTAATATAAGTCTCTCTTAAAATCCATTTCGTAAATACCAGTTTTCACCACTTCTAAATTTAAAACATGGTAAAGGTCTACCAGAATATATTGTACAAAAGCAATTTGCACAATATTTCACTTGCTCCAATTGAACTTTATCAGGTGCCCAATACCGTAAAATTTACATGGTAGATTTAACGTAGTATGTTTTTACCCATTGAGGCTTGTGCACCTGAAGGAACTCGATTCGGTCAAGTGAAATACAGTACATTTATCTTCAAAGTAAACAACGTATCCGGGTAGACCTTTTTCACTTTTTTTTCTTTTTAAATATGAGTACGGTACCCCTTTTTATTTAAGTTCTGCCATTATATTTACCATGCTAGTGCTTTTCTATCTGAACTTTTGATAATGTTAGATGCAGTTGCCCAAAGAAATGTTGTGTTATATCTAACACTATACTTGATCTCTAGAAACTATCAAATTATAGATCTGAAATTACTACCTCAATACATATTAGGGACTTCCTCATGTCCTAAAATCGTTTCACATGCATAAAACAAAATGAAATGAGAACTTTTTGCATATGATGACACCGTAACAGACAAACTAACAAGAAAATTAACTATAACATACGCTAAGCGGATTAACAGATAACAAAATTATCATAAACTTTCTATCATTTTCTACCATTAATTTAAGTTCAGTTCCTTTTGGGATCTGAAGATGCCTCTTGCTGTGAGGTGAAAATTGATTAACAAGAGAGTTTGATCCTTCTATTTTCACAAACGGGTAATCATAATTTGGTCAGTGCTTCATTACAATATTTCCAATATTCAAACCGTCCAGAAAATTATTTCAAATTCAAGTATAGCCTCCTTTTCTACTTTATATAGATATTGTGCAAAGAAACAATATTTTTCTTTATGCAACTCTTAATACAAAACTGATTTCGGTGGTCAAACGTGAAGGTACTAAGTTTCAGTCCACGAGTCATACTGTACCACATGGGACATATATATATAATATAAATATATATATATATATATACCTGTGGAATGAACAGCTAATTGAATTGAAACAAGACGATATCATTGTAATGTAACTACAAAGATCCATAAATATATATTTTCAAAGCTGATAATTTATTTGCCAATTCTGAGTAATGAATTTCATAAAAGGTTATAAGTTTCTGAACTTGTGTTTATGAATTTTAATGTACTGATCACAGATTTTGATATCAACATATGCCCTATCTTCATGTGTAATACTACTCACCATACAATTACAACTCAACACAAAAGATGTTTTCCTTGAACACATGACATTAAGTTAACCATACAACTACCAATGAATTCTTTACAAGTTTCTTCAAACATAGCAAGTTAATTTGAGAAATGCATTGCCTATAAGCACATATACAGTGGAAACTTCCTATTTTCGTCAAGAATGTCTACAAACTTACATTTTTATTAAATTCTTAACTTAAATTAACCTAATATAGATACAATTCTACGTGGCGTTGTCTGTCCTGAATTATCTATGAATGTTAACGATTTTAGGGTTAGCCAGTTAATTCACAAAGTTATCTAGAACTATTCTCTGTGAATCTCCCTTAACTATCAATTATTATCGTAAAGTCCTCTGGCATAACAGCTTACTCAACACTCAGCTCGTGATTATTATCAGGCATTTTCTCAAGAACAATAATGATGATTCCAACTGTCCATTAACTCAGAGTACCTCTTCTAGATCCAAACACTGTTTATAATCTGTCAATCCTCAATTAATTACGAACTATTATCCACGATTTACTTTGGTTTAATCATTACACACACGGTACATTTTCAAGATCCAACTCAGCAGTTACTACTGTTAGTAACTCCCTCTAGAATTACTGACTATTATTCAGTTACGAAGTTAGCCAATGAACAAAGGAAGCTTCTTTTATATCTAACATCGATCTATCAGTCACTCTTACTGAGATATCTGACCAATATCCACGATATCCAGCTTTAAGTGATTAACCCTTACTTCTTTAATCGATCTAAGACACAGTTTTATTTATCTAATTCGCCTATGAACCATTACTCAAGATCCAACTTAGTAATGACCATTATATTGTATATTTCTTCCAATTTTCTGCATTCATCCACCTTTAATTCTTCATAATAACATTACGAACAATAAATAATATAGCTGTAGTGTTGTAGAACAAAATATGGAACTAGTGTATCTGTTGTTTTGGATTTATATACGGAGATACATTTTAAATATACTTTTTTTAAAAAATAAATATTCTTCTGTACTAATCATAATAATACAAAGTGATGTAACGATTAAAATATAATACTTCTTTTTCTTTGTAAATAAAAATTCTCAGGCAACAACAAACTCAAACAAACAAACAAACTGATAAATCACTCAACAACCTCTTTGGTCTTCACTAACGATTCTGTAGTTAATTTGTAAAGCACCTAGGTTCACACTTTTCAACAAACATCTAATATATACTTCTCTGTTTTTCATTGCTTTATATAATCCTCTCTTTCATCAACATTTGGGTCAGTTCTCACTGTGTCCAAATGCAAAATTTGTTCGTCCATATAAGCGACAAAAAAAAAATTGAAATTACAGTATTGATAACAGAATTGTAAGAAATAGTTGTCTTCTATTTTCCAAACTCTCACTTTCAGGAAAAATAAACTGATGTTCACATTAGGTCAGCTCACACTTATACGTCTTTTTAAAGAAAAACAATGAAAATATTACTTTGTAAAGTACTTAAATAAACTATTTAAATATGCGAATACTATTTACACATAAACAACGTTGGAAAACACAGTATTTAAGCTTTAGGAATTGTCATTATTGTCATGTTCTATCTTCGAATTATCGGTGAGTTCTTCCGAAATATTTTCTTCACGTTTTTCCTCTTTCTGTTCCACTATTTGTTCTGGAGTTTTTCCTAAGTTTTTTACCGATTCTTTACTTTCATTTGCTTCTAGTTCGTTACTTTCAGGATTTAAACCTATCGTCGAGTCATCTTGATCCTTCCTTTCACCACTGTCATCTTGTTCCAACTTCACTGGGTCTGATTTACGCTGTACTTCCATCATTAACGTAGAATCATTGTCTTCTGGGATAGTTTTATTGCTTCGAGGGAAACTTGAATACACATACCCATCAACTGCTTCTGTTTCTTCGTCCTGTTTTGGACTTTTTGGGTTGTCCTCTACAATAGTTTCATCGTCAGAGTCCTGGAAGGCTAAATTGATATTGTGAGCTTCAGTGATTTCATCCTCATCACTTGATTCGCTGCTAAAATTTTTATCATCGAATGTCTTTTTAGGTACATCCTTCTCTACTAACTCTTTGTTACTATCTTCCACCAAAACACTTGATTTATCTTCCATCTGTTGATTCACCACCACGGTGTGTAGCGGTGCGCTACTTTTGATATCCAAAATTCCGTTTCCAAGTGAATTCTTTCTTTGAGTAAATGATTCTTTTCCTATTATGCTCGTGTCCTCTTTCGCTTCCTTTGGTTTCTTCTTCACGATATCATTCCCTTCTTGTTGAGGTCTTCTTTTCAGATATAAATTGTTAATTACAAAATACACTATTCCTGTTACAGCACAAGCGATGGCAAAGATTCTGTATGTTGGCCTCGTTCCAATGGCTTTCATCATGTATCCTCCAACCAGACTCCCAGTTCCTTTACCTAGAATTAAAAGAAAAAATAGTTTGATGTAATGGCCTTATCAGAGCTTTGATTACTTTTCAACCATTGATACAGTGATATTAGAATCAGAAGTATAAGTTATGACAAAAAAAACGTTACTTGACAATTTGATCATCTACTAATCATACGAAACAGTATTTACGAAATAATAATATTAAGATCAAATATTATGAAGGGTGTCGGGAGAAAAAGGGATGTTACAAACAAGTTTATTTAGAAAATCCAGTATCAATTCCTTCATCGCTTCATGTTTAAAAGGCTCTGTAATATTGTCTCTCATGGTCATTTATAAGTTTTTTTTTCCTTCGTTCTTTAACAGTCTTGTAGTTCCAGTTTTCCCAAATAGAATGAGCTATGCTTTTTTTTTTCAATTAATTTTCAAGTTTCACAGTCAGAAAAATCAAATCATACATTAAAATAATACACAAGTATCAATACAATCAGATTAGAAATTAAAAGGTGTGCTATTTTTTCTTTTTTTTAAAATAAAAAATACAGATCCATTGCTGAACTCACAAACAATTGTCGATAAAACAAAAAGGCATCTAAAAATACATGCAGAAACATTCATTTTAGTGGATGAGGATTGGATAAATGAAATCAGGGATTACAAGGAATATAATAAATGAATATCATTATGCACACGACAACAGTAATAGGCTTGTGACTGGAGCAAAGAGTAGAAGAAAAGGTTTGGTTACAGAAGGACATCGAATCTCTTAAATTACAGATAATATGAATAAAAATGATAATATGAAAGTCTAAATCTAACCTGGAACAGTACATCAATATCACAAGAATTTAAGACAGGAGAAATCACGAAAATTAATCATTCACGAAAAAAATAAATGATTGATCTGGCATCAATTAATCATCATAAAATTAAAGAAAGAAGTAATTAAGAAAGAAAATTGAATCTATGAAAACACTGCACTTGAAACTGACTGTGGGAAGCAGTTGAAATGTAATATTTTGGGTTTTAAACTATAATTATACAAGGTTTTTAGGTAATAAGTTCTGCAATAAACATCGTCCTATGATTTGAAGATTATTATTTCGTACATATCATTGCAGTACGTGACGAAATAATATTTATTCAGATCTAATTGTTGACAAGACAAATTCTGAAAACACTACATCGTTCTTTTCCTTTGATGTATATATGTGGTTCTGAAATATCTTTACTCAGATATTAGAGATGACTAAATAAGGCCGATGCCAGATCTTTATAATTGATGAAAAAGTTCCAGAAAGATTCATAACGTATACGATAATGAACTAAAGAGTTCTTGGGTGAGCGAAACCATCTTGGATAAACAAAAGGTTGGTAGAGCAACCGCCGTCGTTTGCGACCAGGGCTCGAAACGATTTTTTCATGAAACGGAACACTTTGCCTTTGTTAACATGCTATTGTCTTTTTATGTGTATGATTACCATATTGACGAGACGGAACGGGAAGGTTGCATACACTCACGCCCATTTTGAACCCTGCTTACGACCCAAGTGTTTATTGATTAGTATTCTAAACGGGACCTTTTGACAACATTATCAATTATCTTAAAAGAGAAACAACTTTAATATCTTTGAAAATATTAAAGAAAGTTATAATTATCGTGTCCAGAACTGGGGGGGGGGGGGCTCGAACCCCATCTTTCAGTTATCAATCGGGTATTCTACCTGTAAGACTACCAGAATTACGGCCAATTTTCTGTGTGTATGATACTTTCCTCTCGTCTCAGATGATCCAATTATTCACTGATGGCATTAAAATCGAAGCACTCTACCATATCAGAGAATTTCGATTGAGGAATCACTATCAAAAATGTAAGAACATTGCGTACTAGAACTTACAAATTACTATAAAATACAATGGACAGCGATCCCGAAATCTTGTCCATTGATTAGTACTGAGACTTTAATTAAATAATTACCTCATAATCTTTGAAAACGTATCACTCATCAATGGACAAGACCTCGAGATCGCTTTCCATTGTATTTGATAGTAATTTGTAAGCTCTAGTGCGCTATGTTCTAACGTTTTTGATAGTGCTCTTAGTTTTTGAAATATTTATTAAAAATGTTTTAAAAGGGGGTTTGGAGCGAGGAGCCCTCTTAACTATTTGGAAATACGCATAAAAATTGAACTATGTAATGACCGAGACTCGAACCTGGAAGTCCAGTTACGGACTTGGTGTTTTAATTGCGACTACAACAGCACAGTCAATTTTCTATGTATATGGGGCATTCCTCGGGTTTGTTTATTTTCAAACAGTTAGCATGCACAGGAAATAACATTTCACTTAAACATTCCCAGAAATTATGCAAAAGTACGCTACGAAATCTCTGAGCTGTGTACGTGTGTCAGATTATGTTTATGACTATTATATATCTTACAACGTAAGAAGTTTTCTTTTTGTTTGTTTGTTTGTGAATCGATTTCAATCAAAAATACAAAATATTATTCCACAATGTTACCTTCCTTAAACTTTAATTCATTGGTTTATACGTGCATTATTATTTTTTTTAATATATATATATTGGTCTATGGCTGAGTAAAGCGGAACTTACAATTGCCTATCTCACGTATACTTCTCTTTTCCCTGACTTTGAAACAAGAAATAGTACAAGGCTAATTTTCCTCCTTGTCTTGGATTCTTGTATGTGATCTACAAGGATCAGAATAAACTTTTTGACCTCTGATACATTAGTGTGATAGAGAGTTTAGTTCTACTGCACGTAAAACTTAAGATATAAATTGCCTTGTACTAAATTCTGATGCAAAAGTGTTTCGAACAAGATATGTCTTTGTCACTCGTAGCTATTTTGACTATGTACTTGACAAAAATGCATTGACCTTCTAGAATAAGAGAAAATATAAATTTTGTCCAAAAAAATCTTTAATAGAAACTCAGTGAGCGGTATCAAATTATATTTTCATATTTTCTTTTCTATGAAGTAATTTTCTTTGCGAACCTTCTTCATCATATTAATCATGAAGAAAACTTTAACACTTTATCGAAAATGACTAATACGTGCTTTCTCGACCAATAACCAAAATAAAATAATTGTAAATCTTGAATATTGTCTAATATAAACTAAAGAGGACGACACTACATGTGTCACGAGTTTGATTTTTCTGTTCATTACTCAAAACCATAAGCCAGCTACTAACAAGTAATCATATTTCCTTAAATTTACGAAACAAGGATAAAATATTTAATATAAAAGTTTTGTATTAATTGTGTGTGTGAGGGGGAGGGTAGAAAACATTCTTCATAAATATAAAAGCAATCATCTTTAATACTATATTGTTAGCAAATAAATTTGGACCACGATTATATGATGCACTGGTATTGATCTAATTAATTCTTATGATTCCAAAGAAAAGAATTAAAATACCCTACAAATTTTAACTTCACATTTCAACTTTCAATGTATTCGACAAAAAAGAACGTTCATTTGAATCAATTTAAGTTGTAGCTAAATATTTATATGGAAAAAAAATATATTTTCTTGTTTGTTTTAATAATCACTTTAGCCATTTATGGAAGTTACATTTATTTACATATCATATGAAAAGAATAGGCGAAGGGGTAAAAGTTCATTTCAGAGTAACTTTGAACTTAAACTACAAAAATAATTTCAGAATTAGAATCGACGTACCCAAATAACCAGAAATATAAACTTTCCAAATGCTGGGAAATTCATTGCCTTATACTCCAGACTTCCAGAAACTGATTACCAGTATCGACATTTAAACGAATAATCTAGTAATTACTTTGTTTGGCAGCTCAGTGTTTCCATTATTTTACTAATTTTATTAATAATATGTTATAGTGGTAATTGTGTACACGGTTGCCAACGCAACTAGGTAATTTTGCTATATATACGAAAGTAGATTAGTGACTTCCCATCAAAATTTTGCTTCATGCACTTATATATCGTTCATGGGGTTTTCTTCTGTTTTACCGTAATCTATTGATTTCCAATATGGTGAATTTCGAATTCGTCACATTTAATAGACTAATTCGTTAGAGCATTTTTGCAGAAATATTCATGTACCTGTACTTACTTAAGAGACCATTGTGCTATCGAAACCATTATATCTTTAATACGAACTTAACATAAAAAAGAACATTTTCCAAGAACACTTTTGTGATGCTGTGTAACTTTAGACAAGATTTTTTTCCACACAGTGTTACCCTAACTGTTTTGTATACTACCTAATTAATTATGCATAAAATAATTTCTAATTTTAAAACACATATAAATGAATATCAAAACTCAATATTAATTAAAACTGTATAGCAAGAGATATGTCATTACACAGACGAAATATATTATTGAATACAATATAAAGTAGAGAGAAGTTAATAGTTAAGTAGCGATAAGCGGTCAGTGGAGAAGTTAAC